>BSDF01000204.1:0-17509 GCA_027925045.1 Hypotaenidia okinawae
TTTTAGTTGCTGCCTTGCTGGGAGTAAATATGCTTTTGTGCAACTCCATCATTTCTCAACGTGTTCGTAGGCAGAGGAGCTCACCTGCTTTTACGAAGCAAACTGGCCTTCCAGTCCTCTGCAGGGATGTCTCATTCCGTTCGTGCAGAGGTTGGCGCTGTGCTGCTGTTTCTGAGTCTTCTACCAATTTTCTGCCTCTTCCTTTTTCACCCCAAATCACTCAGAACTCTACAGAATTACTCTTTCTTTCTAATGTAGTCTGTGTAAAGTTTGGAAACAGGACAGAGCTCAAAGAAACACATTTCACTGAGGTGTCTTAAAACCCTTTGGTTTCTGCTCCTTTTGATCAAAAGGCTGCATTAAACTGGTTCCTAAACAGTCTTATCAACCTTGTTTGAATGGAG
Source organism: Hypotaenidia okinawae (assembly GCA_027925045.1). Lineage (NCBI taxonomy): Eukaryota > Metazoa > Chordata > Aves > Gruiformes > Rallidae > Hypotaenidia > Hypotaenidia okinawae. The sequence goes on from BSDF01000204.1 coordinate 405, forward strand.
TGATGTTTACTCTGTACAATGTCACAACATGTAGAAAACAAAACTTGGGATTCCTAAGGAAAAAAAGAGGAAGAAGCTGAAGAGTTAACAGGATGAGGTACAACGAGTATCCCTGAGCTAGTAGCAGTAACCTTTGTACTTTAAGCTGTGCTTAAAAAAACCCAATTTTTTGCTTTAAAGGAATATATGTTGAAGTAACTTAATGGCAATTCATTGAAAGGTTCTCCCACTTCCTAGGTATAAAGCCTGGTGGCAGCAAATGCATTGCAGAAGCTGCAGCAAGATTTCCTATGCACACTGCAGGGGTAAAGCTTCAAGCCAGAGTAAGTTCCCTTTGCAGAGATGGGGCAGGCGTGGAGCTTACTGACAATTCCACAGGTCAGCCAAAAGGGATTTAGGAGATCTTGATTTCTGAAAAGTTGGCTGTAAAGGAAGTTCCACAAGATGAAAAGAACTTCCCAAACAAGTCTGCTGACAGGGTAGGTAATTAAAGGAATGTTAACTTTCAGATTGAACAAGAATTGTCAGTATCCCAGCCTTCTAACTCTGATCTTGCTGTTTCACTCTAGTCACTATCAACAATAACCATGCATAGTTTGGATTAGATAGTGAGTTTTTGCAGTTAAACACAAGCTGCCCTGCAGGTGGCATTACAGACAAAAAGAGAAAGATGGAAATCGCTCTGTGTGTCTTAGGCTATTTTAATGTTTGACAGTGGAGAGTTGCAAAGTTGGTATGACTACAACTTTTCCCATCTTTATTTTCCAGCATCTTGTTTTTCTGAGGTGTTCTTTTAATTTGGCTACTCTTACAGGCCAGTGTTTTATGAACAGCAAATGGAACTGTGAAGTGAAAACATGCAGCTGTCTAAAACCCAGGAAGATGTTCTGTAACAGTTGTTTATCATGTGTGTGTGCTGGGGGGAAACTAGTGACCTGCACCTTCTTGCTATTTCAATTGGAAACCTCACTTGAGCACTGGAAGTCAATGGAATTGGCCATAGGAGAATCCCTAACTGTCTGTGGAACAGAAATTGTAAGCCCAGACTTGTTTTACGCGATACCAGTTGTAACTAAAGGTAAGAAAGCACTTACTGGTTTTAGTACCAGTAAGAAGTCACTGTTTCAAGCTAGTGAAGTGATTGAGTAGCTGCATGGTGTTTAGTTGCCAGCTGGGGCTAAACCCTGACACCTGCCAAAGGTGTGGAGCTTGAAGAGGAAGGAACAGCCAGTTACTGTTTAGACTGAAACCTGTGCTGTCCTGAGTCCCATGGGCATGAAATTCATGGCAGAGCAATAGTGCACTTATATCTGTAGAGACCCCCTTCTAGCTGAGGGGTGCCTGGGGCGGGGGGTTGTTGCCTTGTCTGAACATGGGGCGATGGCATGACTGACTGGCTCTGACAACTGATCATTCAGCCTTGTTAGCCCAACAAGCTGCCTGTGCTTTCACTTGAGCTAACTACTAATGTATCCTCAGCAGTGAAGGAACTTGAATTTCTTGTCTTTCAAAAGAGGCCATACTCTACTGATGTATTGCTTGATATTTAAAAAATAACATTGGCTCTTAACTATTAAATCCTGACTGCACGTGGATGGTTATAGGGGGTCTGGCGAAGGCTGCAAACCAATGTGGGGGCTAGATCAGGTAACAAGGGATGGGAAACAGAATAAAGTAAAGTGCTGGACAGACCAGGAGAGCATGCTTGTGTTTGACAGGTGTTTTTAACTTCCACTCTACATTATTTTTTGTTTATGTCTCTTCAGCATAATAGAGGGGGAAAACATGGGTTTTTTCTATCAATGTTGTTTGCTCTGAGAGGTAAACAAAGGCAAGGGGCTAGAAATAAGGTGTGCAGGCATCCTCAAGAGAGTATTGTAGTGCAGCTCTTACCTGTCTAACATAGGAAAAGTTCTGAAAGCAACACTGGAATCTTTACGGATGCAGCAAACTCTCCCTTGTTCTATGGACTTGCTGCTTGTCAGGCGGCCTCTTGTATGTACCAGAGTGTGGGGGGGTGGGGGGGAATCCTGGAAACCATGCAGGGACAGGCTGTGTTTATAAGTAGTTGTTCAAGTGCCTCTTCTTGTGCCAGTCTCTTCAGGTGGTGGCCGCTGGTACAGAGCTCTTGTTTTAAAAGCTTCTCAGTCTGCAGTGCAAGTCCTATATGCAGCCTATGGGAAGACTGACATGGTAGCACTCTCAGAGGGGCTGCCGATGGCTGGTTCCTACCTAGAGCTGCCTTGGCAGACAATTGTAGGCTCACTTGCAGGTGAAGAGCAAAACAAAACCCAGCCAACCTAAACCCACCCCTGAAAAGCCTTGATGGGTTGTTTGCTTGAACACTGTTAAATCTGTCTTGATAGTGGTTATTCCTCAACGCTGACAAACACCACAGTGATCTGCTGGAACACAGTGACGCTGGGTTACGACTGCACAAGCAGTTTTGGATAGTATGTTTGGAGTTCATTCTCTCTGGAATCTGAGCGATTGATTAGGAAACTTTAGTGTCATCTCTTTCCAAAACAGTGCTCGCCCTTTTTTTTCTAGAAAGAGTTTCTTTGATGTGACTTGAATCTTACCAAGTTTTGTTCCCCCTCCCCAGGACTAGAGAAAGCTGAGACACCTCCAGTGCTAACTGACAAGTTGAGAGGAATGTTCCTGAAGGCCTGTGTCACAATGCCAGTGAAACGGGTGAAGAGAACTGTTAATTTAGTAACAGTGGGAAAACCCTGTGAAAACAGTAGTCTGAACGTGGCTGACAAACTGGTAATGGCAGGCTTGGTCAAATCCTCTGGGGCTGAAAACTTACATCCTGAACCTCAAGGTGTGTACTTTCTTTTAGCTGAAGCTGAATTTGAAGAACTGTGGGCGTGTGGGATGCCGAAGTGCCTTTTCCCTCTAAAAATCCTGGACTTCCACACAGCACCTCCTGAGCTATGAGAGCAGTGTCTGTGTGTCATTGGTCACTCCCTTGCTTTTTTGTACCTTGTAGGCAGCGGGGGTGAGACCAAATGCTGCTGCACAGAATTAAAAATGCTGTCTCGAGGCAAGGAGTGCCGAGGCCTTGCTGTCTCCTAGCAAACCCTTTCCTAGGTGGGTCTGACACTTGTCCCCCTCCTGACAGTGTCTTTGCTGTTTCTGAAGAGACTTCTTCTGTTGACCAGACCACTGCTCAGTCCAAAGCACATCCCTGCAGCAGCCACCAGAAAGGAAACGTATCTTTCCCCCCATGGACACCCCAGTGCTCCCAGTTGCCCCCCCAGTGCCTCCCCAGTTCTCCCAGTGCCACCCCAGTGCTCCCTGTCTTCCCCCCCGTGCTCCCAGTGCCTGCCAAGTCCTCCCAGTGGCCCCCCAGCCCCCCAGCCAGTGCTCCTAGTCCCACCCCAGACCTCCCACTTGTCCCCCCAGTGCTTCCCATGCCATCCTCCAGTGCTCCCAGTGCCCCCCATTTCTCCCAGTGCCGCCCCAGTGCTCCCAGTTGCCCTTCCAGTGCCCACAGTGCTCCCAGTTGCCCACTCCAGTGCCACCCCAGTGCACACAGTGCCCCCCCCAGTCCTCCCAGTTGCCCCCCTAGTGCCCCCCAGTGCTGCCCGAGTGCTCCCATTTTCCGCCCCAAGTGCTCCCAGAGCCCCACAAGAACTTCCAGTTGCCCCATAGTGCCCCCACAGTGCCCCCAGTTCCCCCCAGTCCTCCCACTGCCCCCCCAGTCCTCACAGTTGCCCCCCCCAATGCTCCCACTGTGTGTGTGGGGGTGGTTGTGGGTATTATGACAATAATGTATTATTAAAGTATATTTATATTTATTAAGTATACAAGTATTATTTTTAATAATTAATGACACAAATGGTTCCGCCTGTTTCAAGATTTGTTGATACCTTCTCATGAAAGAGCAGTGGCCTGGGAGCAAGGGCAGGATCAACAGTTTCCACTGGAAGGGACTCAACATGTAATGAAGTTTCATCCTCCTGACCATCTGCAGACCTCCCTGTACTGTCGTGAGCTTCCTCACAACGAGCAAAGCTCTTTGAGACAAGAGCAGCATTAACACAAACCTACAAACCCAAGAACTTTATTGATTCTTTATTCTGAACTCAGAGGAGACGCTCAAATTAACAAGTACCTTCCAAGTTACTGTATGGCAGAGGCCACGGCTCCAGCATTAAGCACCTTGGTAACGCACTCCAAGGAGGAGCATTCGGATCAATTCACTTGTATCTCCCATACAGCTACCTATGTCTGACACCAGCTACAGCAGAGATTCAGCACAAGTTACACGTTGGGGCAAGGGGGATTGCTTGGGTTCCAGCATGACAGCACAAGAAGCTGCAACGTGCACTACAGGCACGTAGCTGTCCAGGTGAAGTACTTGCTGCTCTATAGTTGCTTGTCAATACTTTCCCAAAAAAGAGGTTCACAAAGAAAAATGGGAGTTCTGCCCCCTGGATTTCCTCCAGAAGCTTAAAGCAACAGAAATATAAAACAAAACCTCCAGTAAGTTAATCGTTTACCCTCTGCAGTAGCTGAAAAAGTCACAAAACTGACGTTCAAGTAATGCTTCTCAGTCTTAAGCCAATCACAGAGTTATAATTTACAGAGCAAAGTGTCTGAATAGGTAGCTATGAGGATCCTACCTCTTCATCTTTTATTGTCACATAGAGAAAAATATCAAATGTGTTCTCTTCTGCAGCACATAACTTGGCTTTCATTTGGGTAGCTGCTAAATATGGCAACAAACACAACAGCAAAGAAGGTTAAACCCTTATCAAATTATCATTTTTTCACTTTTGAGATAGGCAAAAATGGCAATCACAATTAGCTGTAGAACCTATTCCTTCAGAGAAGCTGCTACAAGTGTAGGAACTTCCAGAAATCAAGACAGTAACATGGCAATAAAAACTGGGGGTTGGGGGGGTGGGGTGGAGAAGGTCTGAGCCCTCCCCTTGTTTATCCCTGTGGACTCAGGCTGAGCTGTGGGCTGAGCTCCCAAACTGGCAGCCCTCACACTGTTCTCATGGCTCTTTATCTGGCAGCCCCACCCTTGTTGACTCACACTAGCTCCCTATCTGGCAGCCCCTACCCCTCATTACCCCCTGATAGCTCCCTCTGTGGCAGACCTCATCCCCCATTACCCCCCAGGGCTCCCTATCTGGCAGCCCTTGCTCCTCATTGACCCAGAGTGGCTCTCTATCTGGCAGCCCTCACCCCTCCTTGACCCACAGCGGCTCCCTATCTGGCAGTCCGTGCCCCCCCATTTCCCCCCCCCCTTGGCTCCCTATCTGGCAGCCCCCACCCCTTCTTGACCCACTCTGGCTCCCTATCTGGCAACCCCTGCCCCCCATGGCTCCCTCTCTGGCAGCGCCGCCCCCAACGGGACCTTTAAAAAACTCAGTGCCGTGTGTTGAGAGCCTCGGCCCGCTCCAGCTCGGCCGGGCTCGGTGACCGGACGGGGCCGGGGCCACCGCCAGCGCCACCCGGCCCGCCGGCACTCTCCGCCCGCTCTCCCTCCGCCATCCCCGGGCCGTAAAGCGCCCTGCCAACCGCCGGCAGAGCGCCCCGCCGCGCCGCCAGGCGCGTAAAGGAGGCGGAATTGGCGGGGGAAGTGGTGTAAACGGGCGCGCGTCCTATGAGCTCCCGTGTGTGCCCCCCCCGGTGCCCAACAAAGTCCTCAATGGTCCCCCGAGACCCCCCCGTGTCCCCATCACCCTGCTGGGCCCCCCGTCCTGCCCCTCTGGTCCCCCATGCACAACCCCGTGCCCCACGATGTCATCAACCCCCCCGTGCCCCCCAATGTCGTCCCCCGCCGTGTCCTCATCCCTGCGTGCCACGACCTGATGAAATGCTGTGTTTGGGAGTTACAATGAAAGCAGTGCTGGTAACACCCTGATGTTCTTAGTTGCAGTCAGACAGTCAAGGACTTTCTCAGCTTCTTCCTATTTCTCTATTCATGAGAAAGGAGGGGTGAAGCCAGGACAGGTGACCCAGATGGGCCAAAGAGAGTATTCCATGCCAATGACGTCCTGCCCAGGATAACGGGGGGCTGAGGGGAGGAAGAAGAGGGGCGGTGGCGGGACGCGTGCTTCTTGGGGGGACGGTCGGGTTCCGGGACAGCTCTGGGTGGTACGGCCTGAGTTGTGTGGGTCGGGGAGAAACTGCATTGGGGATCAATAATTTCATATTCTTTTGCTCTAAAGTCCTGTTAGCATTGGTATATTTTATCTTTCTGTTCTCTTAGTAAACTCTCCTTATCCCAACCCACGGGCCTCTTAGTTTCTTGGTTTTGCAGTTATTTGCCCCTTCCTTTTCCCTTCCCTTGTTTCCCCCTTTTTCCCTCTTCCCCTGCTCTTTTACTTTAAGAAGCAGGCAGCTGCGTGGATCTCAGCCCACAGCCGGGGGGAAACCACGACACAGTACAAGGTTGGACACTCTATGGGGAGGGTCCTCCTTGCCCCTCTTGGAGCAATGTGTGGTGGACCACTAAGGTTAATGGGTGGACAGCAGATGTGGATCAAGAAAGTTGGTATTGGAAACCCCTAAAACAGATGATAACAATCTCAAAAGGACACACTACTCCTAATTGTCAAGAAGGGGGGTGTAATCCTATAGTAATTACTATTAATAATGCTAATAATACCGTCACTCAACCCTATGGACTAGGGGTAGAGGTCACGGGAAAAGATCCATTAGGACGATTCCAAATAACGGTAGAAGAATCTGAAAATAAATCCCCAAACAAGGAGGAAGAATGGAGAAGTACACAGAAACATGAAACAGAGGTAGAACTTATCAATGATCCTACAATAGCAAAAGTAGTTAGACAGACATTTGAAGTAGAAACAGGATATGGAGAGACGAATACCTGGGTGGAATGGGTAAAATACACTGTGAAGAGTTTAAACAAGAGTGATTGCTATGCATGTGCCTCAGGGCGACCTAAACCACAAGTTGTACCTGTTCCCCTAGGATGGTCCAATGATCACACAGGGATGGAGTGCATCATTGCACTATACCAGGACAAAACAGCCTGGGGAAATGACACCTGTAAAACACTTTCACTTCTGTTCCCAGCCGTGCTGAACAAGGACATTCAAACACCCCCTGTTGTGACAAGTGTAGTTGGAAACCACAGGGCTTGTCTCTCAGGACAGGGCAGAGTGGCTACACAATTTTTAGGGGAGTTCTCAGGATGTAAGAGAGCGTTGGATGTGACAGATGATAAAGGTGGGAACTATTCATCATTACAGGTTCCCAGAGCTGACCTGTGGTGGTATTGTGGAGGAAGAGTTCTGAGGAATATCCTTCCGTCCAACTGGAAAGGCACTTGTGCTATTGTACAATTGGCCATCCCATTCACCCTGGCATTCCGAGAGGATAAGGCTTCTAGACAAAAAGAGATCAGGGCCAAAAGAAGCATATTGGGAACCTCCTTTGATGATAGAACATATATAGACTCAATGGGAGTTCCTCAAGGAGTTCCTGATGAATTTAATGCTAGGAATCAGATCGCTGCAGGTTTTGAATCACTTTTTTTGGTGGGTCACAATAAACAAAAAAATGTAGATTGGATTAATTATATCTATTATAATCAACAAAGATTCATAAATTATACTAGGGATGCTGTTAAAGGAATATCAGGACAATTGGATGCCAATAGCAGAATGACCTGGGGAAATCGGATGGTCCTGGATATGATGTTAGCAGAGAAAGGAGGAGTGTGTGTTATGTTAGGGGGGACAGTGCTGCACATTTATACCAAATAATTCTGCTCCTGATGGAACAGTTACCAGAGCCTTACAAGGCCTTACAGCTTTGGCTGATGAGAGAATTCAGGAATAGACACTTTTCTTACTGGGTGGTTGGAATCTTGGTTTGGAAAATGGAAGGGAATGGTGGTATCAATTTTCACTTCTCTGATAGTGGTAACAGGGATATTAGTGGCCATAGGGTGTTGTATAATTCCTTGTGTTAGGGGTCTTATACAAAGATTAATAGAAACTGCAATAACTAAGAAAATGCACCTGGGACCACCACCTTATAATATGCTTCTCCTAGAGGAACAAGAACCAGATAATAGAGAATCTCAGGAAAAGAATGTGAAGCAATGTTGGCCAGGTTGGAAGCTTCAAATGAAATGGAACTTTGAAAAGATGCAAAAGACAACAGTGAGTGTAAAGAAAAGAAGGGGTGAATTGTGGAAAACGCTGAATTGTTGCTTTTGCAAACTGAAATTTTGTATTGGGAAGGACCCATCTACTTAAATCACTTAGTAGTCCACTATGAAGACAGGGCAAAACCATACAAACAGTTCTCACCATCACTGACTGGAGTGGCCATCTTCATTTCCATCAGCAAGAAATCTCAGTCTGTAACCAAGAAGTGCAACTCGTATTAGCAGACCTGGTGGTACCTGAGAGAAGCTTTCTTAAAAACCTCTCCTACATCTTTAGCCCCTGCTTCAGAAGGAGAGCGTAGAGATTCAAATACTGTCAGTTCTACTCAAATACACACCAGACAGGATTAGTGGGTAGAAAGGAGCATTGCATGAGAGATGCACAGAACCTTTACAAGATCTTCGTGGACAAAAAATATCCAAATAAGAAGAGGGTCTCAAATTGCCTGAAAAACACCAGGAGCCAGTGGAGTCCTAGTCCTAACAGACCATCGAGATGCCTCTTAAATCACGCCTTTGCCTGGAATAATCATCAGTACTACAGAAGCCATGTTATTCCACTGGGATAAAAAGATGCCGCATACCAGCTTTACAGCCTCAGGTGTGAGAGGTGAGTGGTGGCCACATCACCAGATGATCCCTGGAACTTCAGAACAACTGAAGTCGAATTGAAGAAATCACCAAAATGTAGCTACAACACAACAGAGAGACAGACATTTCCTTTGCAGTTCAAAGCAAGCGTCAGAGCTGTTACAGCCAAATCAAGCCATCACAAGAGTCGGCTCCTGCATCACCCAATAAGCTGAGCAAGGAAAAACCCTCCTTTTCTGGTCTGTGAGAAAGCACCTTGAACCCCAATGATTTGAAGCCAAAGAGCTCTTGGAAAGATATCCAGATGAATAATCTTTCCACACACTTTCAGTCCTGACAGGGGAATCTCAGGAACAAGAACATTAATAGCATTTTAATCCACTTCCACAAAGGAGACAACCAAATTTAAATACTGTTTTAAACCCCTTATTAGTGGCCTAATATAACCAAAAGCATGGCATGACCGGAAGCAGAGACTAACAAAGAACCGAAGCAACAAGCCTGAGAACCAGTTATTTGAGAAACATTCTGTAGCTCTAATATCTGTATAATTAACATTTATGAGTAAGGAGGTTCATTTGTGCCCTTAGAATACAAATCATGGAGTGACAAAGAGATGTCATCTCAAAAAAGCTATTTCAGTAAAGCTTTGACATTACTTTAACACTGCTAAGAGAGCTGAACGTTTATCATCTCAATGTGGGAATTTTTTAAAATGTGGGTAGTGGCAAAAGACAGGTTTATGAAGAGTTCTGACCATATTCCATCATCCTTTGAGCAACCCTGCCACAAGAAATCACATGTGATCGGTCTGAGGGCATTCAATTCACTAGCCATTACATAAGTGAGACCTGTACTTAACCTTAGAAGAGCTGATTGAGTACAGAGACCAAAAGCTGTGATAATTGATGTGGGGATTAGGCAATAATGAAACATCACGGTTTGTTAAGCAGAATGAGACAAAACAGAAAGGAAAAATTAAGAACTACATCAAATCAACAGAAAGTATTTCCATATGTCACGGTGTGGAGGTGAACCAGTTAGTTTAATGGGTTGATAAACTGCCAAACAGTTACACTTGATGGAATCTATTGGTCATGAGCAGTCTAAAATTGATAATTACCAGTTGTGGCTCTGAAGCTGGTTATGAGGCAAGGTGGAATGGGCTTCAACAATGGAGATGGAAAAATGCTTCAAAGGTGTGCCTTCTTTCCACTGACAGATGCAGCTGGGGAGCGGAGTTGCCTCTGTTGTACAGCAGAGAGCAGAGAGATGGCAGCTTCAAGCCATGGAGAAAGGTCATAGGGTTGCCTACTGGAGACCTCCTTTCCCCTGGAGAGTGAAGTTGTAGTAAATAGCCATTGTAAGGCGTATGCTAAGTCACTATATAAAGTCAATCTGTTAACGGGTCTCAGGCACATACCAAATGACCCTTTCAGAGCAATTACGAAGGCATTACTCTTCCTGTAATCAACAGTGGAACTAAAATGTGCAGTCCACAGAACTTAACCCACAACTCTGCAAATCACCTTTATATTGTGTGGAATTTAAACTAATTTTAGAAGAGTTCCTAGTTCACATGGTTGTGAAAAGCAAATGTGAGCCAAATTAAACCCATGCAGCATCTTCCCAAGTCTGCAGATTGTGCTAATGTCTCAGCTGCACCAAGCAACAGATGAATGAGGCTTACAGACTTCATTGCCACTAATCTCATGAGCAACAGATGTACATTTTTTTAAAATGCAAAAAACATATCTGAAGTGCTGTTACACACAGAGGTGGGTAGTGAACAGCTGTAATTCTTCACTCACAAGGCACCACAAAAAGAACACTCGTGTACAGTCTACCCTTTTCACCCAGAGGGAAGCTTAAAGATTAAAGAGAAGGTGTCAGCCTCTGTAGTTTTATGAGTTTCCTGTCAAGGTACAGCCCTGAAGCAGGCTCCAGACACAGCTCCCAGCCAGAAGTCCCAGACTTTCTTCCAGGACCTGCACTAAAAGCAAACCTTTTTATGGGCCTCATTCCATACGGTAAAAACAAACCTTACGGCTCAAGGACAACTGCATGCTGAAGTCCTGACAGAAGAGTTTTACATTACAGTAAGAGAGGCAGAAGTTCTCACTTAGTAAGTTAGATACACTCATCCCATCAGGGAGGAAGCATTCTCACTAGTTTCCCGTTGCTGGCTAAGGGGTGGTTTGGGAACAGAATGAGAACTGAACCAGAACATCAGTCCCACATGCCCACAGCTTTAAGCATTCCATAAAGGGCAACTCTTCCTCTGAAAACATGGCTGGCAGCTTCACTACCAATAGTCAGTCGTGCTGGGGAAATAGCATGAAGCAGAGGTGTTTGCTGTTCTGTTGTGTCACAACAAACAAATGCCCATGTGTTATTTACCAATACTGACATTTCTGGTACCATGCTACAGACCTGACTACCAAGACAGTGTGCAGTGTTGCACATGGAGCGTTACGTACATACTGTACCCTTTCCAGTCACTCTCACACATGAGTGTGTTCATTTCCCAACAGCTAAAAGGACAACTGAAGTACTGAAGCATGTTCTTTGATTAATCAGTAGCTTACCATGTTCAGTAGTTTCTGTATTCATTGTTTCTACATCTGCAGCATCATGCATTTCTTCATCCTCCTCCTCCTCATCCTCTTCACCGTGTAGTTCCTTTTCAATGAGCTGTCTGGCCAGTTTGATGTTCCGTCCTTCATTGCAGTGCATTTTTCTCTTCATTTCAAACTGTTTCTTCTTTTCTGTGGACAAACAAATGCAAATATTTATTTCATCCCTAAAAAAAAAATAAAATTTAAAAAGTCAACTTTTTACCTCTTCAGAAAGGCACCAACTGCTTCCTCGGTCAATTTTATTCCTACCTTGAAAGTCCATCACTTACACTGTCAAGCAATCACTCAATTAGAATTCTTTTCTTCAAGCAGTGGAGTGTTTGGGGTTTTTTTAAATGAGTGTGACTTACAAAAAAGGCTGGTAATTAAAGGCCTGGCAAGGCTGCAGCACTTTTAAAACAAACTGTCTGCAAGTAAGAACACATCTGAACCAAGAGAAACATCTCTTAACAGAGTAAGAAGTTCCAAAGTTTTGGGAGCTTTGTTTCCAAGTAAACTGAAGGACAAACTGAAACATACTGTTGGGATAGAACTTCTGCAGATGCCCTGGCTGGCTACCAAAGGCCCGATACATTTACCACACGCAGAAGAAGATATTTTCCACTTTCCCCACGGCCCGAAGCCTAACTTTGCTCCATGTATTAAACACTGGCAGATCTAGCAGTAACACATTATAAACTTTGCCTACAGCCAGCCCCAACACTGTATTTTAATTCCTTCAGAGCAGAATGCTTACATGCCCAAAGTTAGGGCCAGGAAAGATGAGAAGCAACTGCTAGAAAACACAGGCCTGACACCTTAGAAGTATTATTGTTTTAATGTTTCCTCAAAACATTCTAGCCCAAGCTAACACAAAACAACATCTCTGTTGAAGATGCAATTTTCTTTGGAATAAATGTAGATTTCCTGCTGGATCCATCTACCAGTTGCTTTGAAAACAACAGAAATATCATACCCATGAGTTTGCAAGCAATTAGTAGTATCTTTAATGCAGTGGTATTCATTAAATTAAGTCCACCTGATGGTCAGATTCAGAAGTACTCCCTGATCCCCAGACTAGGAGATTTGCTTATCTGAGAAGCCCAGGTTTCTTAAAATTAATTCCCACACCTGAAGCCTCTGTGCAAGGGGGCAGAAAGTAACAGCAAACTCCTTTAGCTATATATAGATCCCAAACCAAACAGTCCCCATTACAAACAAGCAGCATATTTATTCAATACTTTACTTATCTGTCAAAGCCTCTGTATCACCGTTTTCTAATGGCAACATCTCTCTGTTAGGTAGTGTGGAAAACGCTGAATTGTTGCTTTTGCAAACTGAAATTTTGTATTGTATATTCTTTTACTGACTTGTGAATTAAGACTGCCTTATCAGAAATACTTTGTAGGGAATTTAGGATGATAGTACATCAAGTAAGATGGGATATTGTTAATAGAGTTTTGCTGTTAGTTGTGTTAAAAGAATTATTGCAAAATCTCTCTCAAATCAGGGTTCAATTCAAATACACAGCTCTGCTAAAAGATAAAGATGATCCTGGAAGGAGTTAAAAAGTGACTGAGGTCATGGGTTGGAACCTAAGGAAATGCGGCTCAGCAAACAGGCCAGCTGCTACTGGGCACAAAATTACCAGATCAAGGCAAACAGGCAAAGCTGTGGGGTCTGGATACCATCTCTCTGGGACAATGCCTGTAACTTTGGCCACACTGAGGCTGCCAGATTTCAAAATTAACAGGTGACCCCTATGGAGCTTTAACTTCCTCCAACCCTAGGCCTCTGCCCCACTACTCAATTGCCAGGACATCTGCATGTTCAAAGGGCACAGACAAGAGGGATATGCAACAGTTTGGTGTTGTAGAAGATAACTTTGTATTCTGAATACGTTAAAGTAAACCCAGGACTGATAAGGAGGAAGCATCCCAATGATGACTGTGCATATCTGGAACAATCACAGCCAGCATGTGCCAGGGAAAGGAGGTGAAAAGTTCAACCTGAGGAAGACTTTGAGCCTTCCTCACTGAGACCCCCTGACGACCACCACCACAAGACAGTGCGCAGGCGCAGCTGGGAGGAGTTTATGGAAACGACTTCTTGGGACTCATTTGAATACGAAGCGGGACAGGTCATGAATATGGAGAGGTACAGGAGATAGCCTAATGACTGTGGACAGAATCTTGTCTAGAAGTGCCACGAACTCCGACCAGAGGTGTGCCTACTTTGTGAGGTCACCCCCTCTTGCAAGAACGTATAGTGAATTACTGCTTCACTGACCTGTCTACCTCGAGTCCTTTTTTTAGGACCCTTTTGCATTTCTAACAGTAGCACTTTCTCTTCCCAAGTATTTCCTAGTGAAATACTGAAACTATTTGTAGAGGGGAAAACACCACCAAAAAGAGAATTAGGCTTACCTCCTTCTTCAGGTGTTAGTTCTTCATCTTCTTCCTCCTCCTCACTGCTTTCTTCTTGCCTTGCTATAACCTTGGGTCCTTTACCTTCAGCTGCAGCTGCCAGTCTACGAGGAACATGCAATGCAAAGTGCTGAAGCAGCAACTTCAGTATTTAAAATACATGGAATCCCAAAACACTGATACAAACTGCTTGCTTTGTTATTTTTACTACATTTATGTGTGCCAACAACCTGTAAGAGGTTTTAAGTACCTGTGGCACTGTCAAACACCATAAATTCCTTCATTTGACAGTAACAAAGATCTGACTGCTGGAGAAAACAGCAAGATCTTTCAAAAAATAAAACTACTCCAGAACAGAGTAGTTTTCTTAACACTCAGTCAATAGACATGACAATGACAATACTTACTTTTTACTCAACACCTCTGCTTTTAAGGGCTCATTTGATTCTGAATCGCTCACAGCATCCTCATCATCTTCTCCTACCATGCTGGAAGGGCAAACAAAAAGCCTTTATCAGCAATTTGCTGCTTGAAATTTGCTTCATAAGCCAGTCTACAGCTTACAACACTTAGTTAAGAGACTCCTTTAGTACTTCAAAAACTTTGATATTCAAATAGCGATATGAATGACAACTCTCTATGCTAGTACGCAGATCTTAACTGGAAAAAAAGACATCAGTACAAGTTAAACTTACTTATTCCGTCAAAAGCCTAAAGCTTACTGGACACAGACCTCCTAAAATTGACTCTGTCTTTTCTGAGACTATTCCTTGACAGCTGTAAGCCTTTCTTTAGAAGCTTTGTAAATCTGAATATGTTGCATGTATCCAACAAGGCTGCACAGTCAGGCAGGCAATCAGCTATAGCAAATAATACAGTCAAACTGCTATCATTTACTATCAGTTCAGCAAGCCTACCTGGGATAAGGAGTACTTGGCTCATCTATTTTCATCAAGCCATCATCTTTTCCTGCTGGGTGGTATGTAGCTATGATGTTCATTTCATCCCACTTCTGGGATTTTTTCCTGAAATAAGAGAACAAAGTTAGTTTTCTTATATACTAAACCCAGTTCTGTTTGGCCACAGAAAAGGAATGTTTAGAATGTCACTTGACCTCTACTACATCCAATACACACAGAATATTGTTGTAACACACAGGCATGTTCAAAGCATGCTATTACACAACTGCTCTAGACACACTTTAGTTAAGTCACAGCAAATTATTCTCTAACAATTCACAACAGCTAAATAAACTCAGTGATCTATAAATGTCATCTTATCCATATGGGTACATGTATATTCTCAAGACTACCGGCCCTGTTCAATCGCTGTCCCAGTAACTGCTTGCTCTTGTTACAAGCTCCTGGAAAATCATTCTTTTACAACACACAACAAAACCAAGTAATTCCACCTCACCTCTGCTCAGTGAGCTGACATGACTATAGTGCAACTGTTGCATAAGCAATGCCAACCAAGAAATAACTCCCTACAGGAAAGCAGACAGCACGGAACAAGCTGGCTATTAATACCTCTTTTGTTACCCTGAAGTGGAACCACACACCAGAACTGATTCACACTGCCGACTGCAAGGGATTTTCACATGTTACAAAGAGGCACCACACTTAGATTATTTAGAATTTCTTCCATTAATTAGAGAATGCACCATTTTATGTGTATTTGCAGAAAGAAAAATCCACCCAGACTGACAAAACGTATAGGGAAAGTCATTGCCTTGTGGACAGAGGAAGAGTCATCCCTTCCCTGATCGCAAACCTACAGAAATGTTTAATCAACAGAGCCCACCAGGTTCTGCATTGTCTCTAAAAAGGTTCATGCAAGCTTCCTACAGGGTGGTCTTTCCCGCAGGCTAAACCAAGACATTTAACTCTAGAATAGTAAAGTCATTCCAGTAGTTATTATTACTTTATGCATTAATGTACATCCTGAAGCATGGCAAACTGTTATTTAAGGAAGCAAGTGTTACAGGGCGGTGTTGGTTTTCTGTTTGTTAGTCTTTTGGGGGATGGCAGTTGCCTAGATCACTAGCTTCATTACTCTTAAACACATACCAGTCAGATAAAAATGTGAAAAATATACTCATCCTCAATAGCACACCTGCCCTTGGGCAGAATGCTGCCTGTAAAACAAAGCTGACAGAGCAAAATTCCAAGCACAAATTTTACAGGTATGGAGAGCACTGCATGATACAAGGGGGAAAAAACCCAAAAGGGATAAAAAAAATAATCGGTGCAGGAGTTGATGCGGAACCCTACATGCCACACAGGAGTGTACTCTAGGAACAAACAGAAATGAAGTGACCTTAATCCCCTTAGCCTACAGCAACTGATGCCAAACTCTCATGCTTGAGGTGTCAGATCTAGTTAATCAGTTTGCTCGAACTGCAACGCAAGGACTGCAACCTAAGCAGACAGCACCTGAGTCAGGTGGCCTGCCCTGGCAGGGCAGAGAGTCAGGAGCAGCATGCTGACAAAGCCAGAGCTCTAGTCTGAGAATGCCAGCGATTCAAACCGATCTATTTAGGAGTTTAGAAAAGTTAAACGTCGCCTAAACTCCTGCTCAGAGTTCATCTATGTCTAACATTAGATGATCATACAGTTATCTAGGGAGCACACAATAATTTTTACTAGCCATAGCAGTCAAACAGTGGTATGCAGCCTGTATAAAAGGCACAGAGCTTAGCTGAAGAGAAAATGTGACAGATGGGAAGAACTCCCATCACGTGCCTTGTGTTTACTGCACTGGACCAAAGCACATCAAGGTTTATTGCCTGGGCTCCCAACTCAATCATAATATTGACAACCACAGAAAAATCTTTGGCGTGCATTGTTCTTGAAATTAAGACAGCCTACAGCTAGCAATTCAGTAACACGTTTCATAAAAGACTGAGGAAGATTTTAGCTGTTCAGTTTCTTGCTCTCATTTCCTTGAGCTGCAGATTCCAACACAACAAGCCTCAGCTGTGGAACATCTCCCAAAGTACTGTTTAAAATTCAGCTGGGAAGAAAAAACTTATCATTAGCAGCAAGCAGACTAATGTGTCACTTCACCCCTCCATATAAAAAGCCACCACAGGAGAGTGACTAAGTGCTCTAAAAACACACACACCTCCCTTGATTGTCTCCAATTTAGCATGCTTAGGCATGCCTGAGCAGCATAACATTAATGACAGAGCTCAGGACCACCACAGGAAAATGCTGCCCGGCGCCACGTCAGATACAGAAATATGATATCTAAGTCTTCTTCCTCAGGAAAATGAGATTTGCAAAGTCTCAGAAGTGC
>BSDF01000205.1:0-17157 GCA_027925045.1 Hypotaenidia okinawae
CAATGTCAGGCAGTTCTGACAGAACAAACACTCCTCAGGTACAGGCAGGAGAAAACCAGAGCTCCAAAGCTCTGCTCTGCCCTGGGGTGAAACTGGAGTGACAGTGCTGAAAAGCTCCTTCCTCTCCACAGGGGATTTAGTCTGAGATCACACCATCCTTCTACTGACTGACTGCTGCCAGGCAGGACTGAGCTCTGGAGAGCCACAGCTGACCCTGCTCCCAGCAGTGGCACCCTCAAGCCAGCACAAAGCAGACCTCCCAAAAGGGACATGCCAAGATTCTTCTTGAATAGAGAGACTCAATCTAAGGACATTCCTTAAGAAGAAGGGGTTTTCCTCTAAGAGGAGTTCCCTAACTTCTCTCTGTGCCTTTTCCTCCTTGGACAGGTCTCCACACTTGACCATTGCAGATGTCCAACAGCAGCAGCTCCATCAGCCAGTTCCTCCTCCTGGCCTTTGCAGACACACGGGAGCTGCAGCTCCTGCACTTCTGCCTCTTCCTGGGCATCTACCTGGCTGCTCTGCTGGGCAATGGCCTCATCATCCTCACCATAGCCTGTGACCACCGCCTCCACACCCCCATGTACTTCTTCCTCCTCAACCTCTCTCTTACTGACCTTGGCTGCATCTCCACAACTGTTCCCAAATCCATGGCCAATTCCCTGTGGGACACCAGGGCCATTTCCTACACAGGGTGTGTGGCTCAGCTCTTTTTCTTTGTATTTTTGTTCTCCACAGAGTACTTTCTCCTCACTGTCATGTCCTACGACCGCTACGTTGCCATCTGCCACCCCCTGCACTACGGGACCCTCCTGGGCAGCAGAGCTTGTGTCCACATGGCAGCAGCTGCCTGGGCCAGTGGGTTTCTCCATGCTGTGCTGCACACAGCCAGTACATTGTCACTGCCCCTCTGCCATGGCAATGCTGTTGACCAGTTCTTCTGTGAAATCCCCCAGATCCTCAAGCTCTCCTGCTCACATGCCTACCTCAGGGAAGTTGGACTAATTGTGGTCAGTGTCTGTTTAGTTTCTGGTATGTTTTGTATTCATCATAGTGACCTATGTGCAGATCTTCAGGGCTGTGCTGAGGATCCCCTCGCAGCAGGGACGGCACAAAGCCTTTTCCACCTGCCTCCCTCACCTGGCCGTGGTCTCCCTGTTTGTCAGCACTGTTGTGTTTGCCTACCTGAAGCCCCCCTCCATCTCCTCTCTATTTCTGGACCTGGTCGTGTCATTTCTTTACTCGGTGGTTCCTCCTGCAGTGAACCCCCTCATCTACAGCATGAGGAACCAGGAGCTCAAGGATGCTGTGTGCAAACTGAGCACTGGATGCTTCTAAGCAGCAATAAACTGCTCATCTTCTGCATATCACTGACTATGAAACTCATGTTAGGATCAGTGTCTATTTAGCAGGCTTTGATTTTTTAAATATTTTTTCCTCCTAGACTGGCTAAGATGTAATAAGCTGGTGCACATTCATCCTATTCCTAATGCAGGATCTCTAGGGCTTCTCTGCTCCGGACAGCACGAAATGACAAAGCATGCACACTTTGCATCATGTCTGCCTCCAAAAGAGTCTTTGTTTTTATTTTTTTTAAATTTAAAAAATTTTACATCACATCTTCATGTACTGAATCACTCATCTACTTGTCTGGAATGGCAACGCTTTCCCACCAGGACAGAACCGGAATTTTCAGGACTCCTACCCAGGGCAGCAGAAGAAATACTCAACTTCCACTGTACCTGTCTTACCACTAGTCTGTCTCTTTCATCTCCCTCATCATTCAGGTGTTTCCACCTCTCCTGATGATAGGGCCATGCCTAAGGACATCTTTTCAGAAGACTAGCCGGACGTATGCACTTCCCTTTGCTCACAGGTTTCCACCTCTGCTTGCTTTTTGCTCATTCAGATGCCACTCAGCTCTCTGGTTCCTGCTTTGAGCAAACGTCCCATCTCTCAGCAGTCTCATGAACTGCTCTGTCAGAAGGTCAGTGTGTTGGTAAGTGACCTTTCCATGTATCTGATTAAAACCTGGGTTCTGGCTAGGTCAGAGGTAACCTCCCCAGGCAGCCAGCACAGGTGAGCTGAGTTAGCCTAGGCTGTTTCCCACACACCTGACATCCCTCCCCCATAAAGGGGCTGGCCAGGGAGGGGCTCTCCTGTGCTGCTCTGGGGCAGTTCAAGTGAGGCCAGAGCATTGGGTTGGTCCTCACGTCAGGGCAGTGCTCAGTGTTATCATCTCATTGGGTCAGTAAAGGTGAACCAGGGACCTTTAGATCTTCGGTCTAACACTATCCCAGATCAGCTATTGCAGCCCTGCCCCAGCAGCCCTTGTCCCTGTGCCTCCTGTGCCAGGTCACCGGTGAGGAGTGCTCCTCAGTGAGGTCCCCAGGGGAAAGCTGTGCCCAGCCCCAAGCAGAGAGGACCTGGCTCCTCCCTGTCTCCAAGGCCTGATGGGCTCCAGCTTTGGTGGAGGCTAGCTTACAGATCTCTCTGGGTTCTGTTCAAATGTGACAGTGCTGAAGGCAAATCGTCAGACCAGGCACTTGCCACTGCAAAGGCTTAGAGAGAAAGAAGTTTGAGGCTGGTGGAAGACCTTATCCCTTGCCCCATGGGATGGTCCTCCCACCCTTTTCTCCCTGGCTCAACTTCACTCCTTCTCTCCCAGTTCATCTGTCTCCTCTGCACTGAACTGTGCAGGGGGATGAGGAATGGGAGTTGTGGTCAGTCCCTGACGGCTCCTCTCTGCTGCTCCTGCCTTCTAATGCATTTCTCAGGGGTGCCTCTTTCTGGTTGCAGTCCTTCCAGACAAACCTGCTCCAGCATGAACTCTCCTCCATCTGCCATTCTTTCAGGAAATAGCCAGTGTCTCCACTGTTGAGTTCTGCACAGACTGCAGGGCTTACCTTCCCCACCTTGGTCTTCTCCATAGGCTGCAGTGAAATACCTGCTCTGCTATCATATTCTCTGTGGGCTGCGGGAAACCCTCTGCTTTTGTGCCTGGAGCACCTCTTCCCTCTCCTTCTTCACCAGCCTTGGTGTTTGCAGGGCTGTTTATAACTCCCCACACACACACACACACCTTCCTTTCCCATTCTGGCAGTCGTGTTCTTTCTTCAACACACTTTCATAGTGGTCCTACCAGCTTCACCGGTGGGCTCGTTGTCCAGCGGTGGGACTGCTTTGAGTCAGCTGGAGCCAGCTCTGGCATGGAGTCAGCCCCTGATCTCCTCTCACAGAGGACACATTTGCAGCCCCACTGCTACCAGAACCAGGACACCGCCACCAGAGTGTGAATCTTTGCTTTGCTGAACGATGTCCCCTGCTGCTCCCACATCCACAAACACAATTTACTTGGAGGGAAGAGAGAAAGCAGAGGAGGCCTTGACACTGCAAACAGGCGCCAGCAATAGCTACAACACCGCTGTGTTGTCAAATCTCCTTCAGTGACAAATCACAAGCAGCACCATATAGGCTGCCAGGAAGGAAATGAACTCCATACCAGCCAAAACCAGTGCCTGGGGAAAATTTCCAGGATAAGCTGCTCTATCACCTTCCCAGGGAGAGAGCTGATGCTGACTGGCCTGTAGATCACAGGGTACATTCTCCTTCTTGCCCTTCTTGAAGACAGCAGGGGCATGTGATTTCTTCCAGCCTTCGGAGGACGATATGGTGTGCACACACCTCGGTTGAGGCAAGGGGAATCCCACCACCTCTGCATTTGTGGCGCGTAGGGGAAGGAGCAAACTCCCTGTGAGGGATCCACTTCACTCCTTGACCAAAGCAGCTGTAGCCTTGGTCAGGTGCCAAAAGAGATAAAGGCCTACTTGTAACCAGGACAACAAATTTCCTGTCTGTTTGATTTGGTTTTGGTAACTTTGAATGATTGTTATATCCTTTGTGCACTAAGTGTGATCCTTACCATCAATCTTTGCTAAGTTGCAATAAAAACACTCATAGAATCATAGAATGGCATGGGTTGGAAGGGACCCCAAGGATCACAGAGCTCCAACCCCCTGCCACAGGCAGGGACACCAACCTCCAGGCCTGGAGCTACACAAGGTTGCCCAGGGCCCCATCCAACCTGGCCTTGGACTCTTACTGATACCTCTGGTGGTGGTTCTCTAATTGGTCTGAATCACCTGTCAACAAAAAATTGGGGTAGTCAGCAGGATTCTGAACCAGGATTCACAACAAAAAGCCTCCTTGCAGACACAAGGTATATAGAGGAGGCTTATGAGAAGATGGGGAGAGGCTTTATACCATGGCCCATAGTGATAGGACAAGAGGAAACGCTGTTAAACTGGAAGAGGTTTAGACTGAACATAAGGAAGAAATCTTAACTGGTGAGGGTGGTGAGGCACTGCAACAGGTTGCCCAGAGAAGTTGTGGATGCCCCAACTCTGGAAGTGTTCAAGGCATGCTTAGATGAGGCTTTGATCAATCTAGGCTAGTTGAAGGTGTCCTCATCCACGGCAGGGAGGTTGAATAGATGATCTTCAAAGATTTGTTTCCAACCAAAATCCTTTGATGACTCTATGATTCTGTTCTTATCAACATCCCTTTTCACAGAACCAAGCAGGTGATCAGAGGTTCAGAGAGGAGAACAGTCAAGGGCTGCAAACGCAGGTACACAGGAGGGCACCCTGGTGTGACCTGCCTCCCAGCAGCACATCACCCTTGGTGTAGATGGCATGGACCTTGCATCTATGGTGTGCTATTTTCACTTGGGTCATCAGAACACTTTGGGAGGCCCTGGGCTTTCTGCACCACACCAACTCTTGGCTTTCCTGGAGGTTTGCTGCTGTGTTTGTCCACTAAGTGGAGTTGTGTTGGGCACCCAGGCACCTGACATGGCACTAGAGGGGTGTTTTGGTTTTTTTTTGTTTTGTTTTAATGGCATAAAAATAAGAGCTCTGAAATAAAAGTCTTCAGTACAGGGATCTGGATGTGTGTTAGATTATAGTGAGCAGAGCTTCACTGAGACTGAAGGAGACTGATTTTCCTACCTGCCCAGACCTCCTTAGGTGACTTTCTGGATCAACATGCTGTTATCACCTTTTCTCTGTAAAACAAAAATTCATAAAATATAACTAGCAAAAATCCTCTTCCATTAAATGTGCACTGAATCCTCCCTTGTTATATACTGATTAGCTGAAATCTTAGAGTCTGAAGGGAAATTACTAGGAAAAGATAAAGCACTTGAGGGCTCTCTGCATTTTGATGAGCCTCATGGTGTAGCTGGTGCTGAGCACATGGATCTTCAGTGCTGAAAGATTTCATCAGCTGCTCAAGCAGGTCAAGTCAGAAACAAACACAGAAGTCTCCTGGAGGATTAATTTATCCCACTGAGGGCTGTTACCAACAAAGTTTCCCCAGGGACTCGTGTTGTGGAAAACATTAGTTGAAACTTAGCACTAGAAAGGTAAACATGAATAGCTGGAGCGGACAAGGCTGATAGTCCCTGGTCCATGAACTGTGACAACTGCATTGCAAGATGCTGAAAAGCTCATCAGCTGAAACCAGCCTCAGAGGGTGTGAAACAGGGGGGAGGGTCCCTGAGTATTGCCTCAGAAGATGACCTTTTCAAAACAGCTCAGTAACAAAACAGCAAAACCCAAAAGCCAATAAAAAGCCATAAGACCCCAGTCCTCACTGTCACTATTGGTCTGAAGGGCTGAGGTGTGGGAAACTTTGACTGTAAGGGCAGAGCGTCTGAGGGGTGTCTTTGTTCAAGGTCCCTCTTCAGAGGCAGGCAGAGGGAAGTTCAGGTGACTCTAATGCTGAGAAAAGCCTTGACGTGTTTCATCAAGCCAGACACCAAGCCCTGACTCCCAGCCCTCGGGGAGGGAGAGCCTGTCCTTCATGCATGGCTCAGGTTTTTCCTGGGGCGCTGGGATGTCCAGTGAAGGGCCGTGATACAAAACCTCCTGCCATCTCTGGAGTGTGCAAGGACGCAAGGAGGCCCCAGAGTGATGAGGAGAAGGTGTCTCCTCATAGTCCTCAGTGACAGTGTGTCCTGGTTTCAGTCAGGATAGAGTTAACTCCATTTGTAGCAGCTGATGGGATGCTGTGTTTGGGAGTTACAATGAAAGCAGTGCTGAGAACACCCTGATGTTCTTAGTTGCACTCAGACAGTCAAGGACTTTCTCAGCTTCTTCCTATTTCTCTATTCAGGAGAAAGGAGGGGCGAAGCCAGGACAGGTGACCCAGATGGGCCAAAGAGAGTATTCCATGGCAATGACGTCCTGCCCAGGAGAACAGGGGGCTGAGGGGAGGAAGAAGAGGGGCGGTGGCGGGACGCGTGCTGCTTGGGGGGACGGTCGGGTTCCGGGACAGCTCTGGGTGGTACCTGAGTTGTGTGGGTCGGGGAGAAACTGCATTGGGGATCAAGAGTTTCAGATTCTTTTGCTCTAAAGTCCTGTTAGCATTGGGATATTTGATCTTTCTGTTCTCTCAGTAAACTCTCCTTATCCCAACCCACGGGCCTCTCAGTTTCTTGGTTTTGGAGTTATTTGCCCCTTCCTTTTCCCTTCCCTTGTTTCCCTTTCCCTTTTTCCCTCTTCCCCTGCTCTTTTACTTTAAGGAGCAGGCAGCTGCGTGGATCTCAGCCCACAGCCGGGGTGAAACCACGACACAGTGACAACTGCCACAGCCAAGGGGACAAAGATCTCTGTACTGCTAAGCTTTTCTGCATCGCTCATGCCCTCATCATCTCCACCTCAGGGTGCCCTATGCTGTCTCATATATTTCCCTGAAGGCTTTAGACACCCATCTCATTTGTCCACCTTTTCCTAACCTTGTCATCTCCCTTCCTGTACTGATGTCTCTCCTTGAAAGGCAAATATGTGGCATGATCACTGTGTGATCTCTTGCACCACAGCACTACCATGGGAGTGACATTTCTTTCTTCCTGTGTCCAGGAGAGACATCTCAGGCTGCACTTGGTAGTTTCATCCTGCATTATGCCACTACAGGGCAACTCTCCATCATCTCTGCAACCACTCTTCAAGCAGTCACAGGCTGTGGCAACAGGGCCCTGAGCCCCAGCATCACAAGGCTGAAGGCCATCCCGTGCTTCAGGCCCCGAAGCCCATCTTGGCAGACCTCCTCAGGACCCTCTCCAGTTCCTCTCTGCTCTTCCAGGAGCGCTACAGCAGGACACACTGTCCCATGGGGATAATGCAGATGGGGGGAGACATCTGACAGGGGAGTGTGGCCATGGGCAGAAGCAGCCTCTTGAGGAAGGACGGGGAAGGTCAATGAGGAAGAGTTGCTGTGTATGTGAATGAGCAGTGGGACTGCATGGAGCTCTGCCTCGTGGCAGGTGGTGAGCCAGGGGAGAGCCGGTGGGTCAGGAATAATGGACAGACCAATACAAGGGACATTTTGGTTGATGTCTGTTATGGAGCAGCCTTGTTAAGAAGCAGCAGCAGAGGAGGCTTCTTCAGACAACTGAAAGAATGGAACCTGCTGGCATGAAGCCTCGAAAAGCCAAAATCAACACTCAGCAGCCTTGCCAGACAGAACTACGACCGTCTGTGAGTCAGGTATCTCGAGCACCTTCCAAAGGCTCTTCTTTCCAATTAGGGCTGCTAGAATGCACAGCTTCCATAGTCTGCAAGCAGCCTTGTGTCGGTGGGTCGGTTGTAGCTTCACTGAGGAAGGAAGCTGGATTCCCAGCGTTAGTTACTTCAATCACAACCACGTCAGACTCCAGGAGAAGAGCTGGATACTTCAGAAATCTGGATGGGGAAAGCCAATGGTTTCTATGTTGTTCCAGAACGGCAGACACAGTCTGAGAGACCATTCCTGTCATCTTCTGGCCCAAAGTGAATTTCAGGACTTCTTCAATGTGGAGTATCATGGCAGCTCCTGCTCGCCAACACCCTGGCCATCCCCTGCTCCCTTCATCCAGCTGTTTAGAGAAGTATGGCTCTGCTCTTCTATAAGGTCCCAAACGCTGAGCCAGGACTCCCAGGGCTCCTCCTTGTTTCTCATGCGGAAAGAGCCACAAGGGTTTGGTCACGTCCAGCAGCCCCAAGGCTGGAGCTCTCCTCGGTTCCTTTTGAAGTGTATGAAAAGCTTTCTGGGCATCTTTTGTTCACACCAGTTGGGTGGGATTATTTTTCAGGAGTTCCTAAAGAGGCTTTGCTCTTATTCCATAATTGTAAATCCACAACCGACACCAGCCTGTCATTCCCAAAAAGGCTCTGAGTTCTCTTACCCTCTGAGGAAGAGGGGTCTTGCAGATGGCATCTTTTCACTCAGTACCTAATTCGCTGTCATCTGGGAATTTCACATCCCAGACGGGTTACTCGTCTGTTTTGCCCGCATTGTTAACGATTTTGACTCTTGAGCCTCTTAATATATATTTTTCTCCCCTGCCCAACTAAGAAGGGGAGTAACAGACTCATTTTGGTGGGCGTCTGGCCTTTAGCCAGGGCTAACTCACCACAGTGACTCATTGTACCACTTCAGCTTTCTGTGGAGAGACTCGATATCCACTGAGTCCCAAAAGATTTCAACACACTTGGCCATTGAATACAGCCAGGTTTTATCTCAGTTACTATTAATAGGTCATTCACATACTGCAGAAGGATTCTCTCTGGAGGGAGGGTCCCACGTTTCGAGTTCTCCTGCTAATTGATTCCCAAAGATTGCTGAGCTGTTTTTAGAACCCTGGGGTAACACTGTCAGGTGAGCTGGCTTTTCCTACCAGCGGTAGGGCTCTCCCATTCAAATGCAGGTAGCTTTTGACTTTCTTTGGCTAAAGGCAGACAGAAGAATGCATCTTTCAGATCCAGCACTGTCACCCACACTTGGTTATTTCTCACTTTAGTCAGTAAGGGATAGGGCTTGGCCAGCACAGGGTGCAAATCTTGAACAGTATTATTTATTGCTCTGAGGTCTTGACCTACTCAGTATGTTCCATTGGGCTTTTTAATTGGTAAAATAGGAGTATGAGAGTCTGATTCACAGGCCACTAACAATCCACATTGCATAAACTTTTATCTATACCTGCACATCCGTCCCCAACAACCGACCTCCAAATACCAAGTCACAGTTTCTCACAGCATTCTGATTGAGAAACTGGCTGCCACTGGCCTGGACAGGTGGACCATCTGCTGGGTTAAAAACTGGCTGGATGGCCGGGCCCAAAGGGTGGTGATATGGGGTAGTGGAAGGGGCCTCTTCCAGCCCTCTTTGATTCACAATTTGTCATGGCCCAAGAGTGTTTATAAGAAATTTGCAGTTGTATCCCTGTGCTGATTGGACTTCTGGTGCCCATGGAGCTGAACCTCCTTTTAAAGATGAAGTCATTCACTGTGTAATCTCAAAGACAGGCTTGCCTGAGAATTAAAAATGCTAGCAATGCCTCAACACACTACCCTCTCCTCCATCATTTATCCCCTCTCCCCACTGAGGGCTGGCTGGGAAAAGAACCTATGGTGGTCTTTAGCATGATGGTCTGCTCTGAGTGAGAAGAACACGAGAGTTCAATCAGATTGGCTGGTGCTTTCTCCTGAGCCAGCATGTATCCATGGGCATGGCCTACATCTTCTCTGGTTCTCCTCTGCACAATACCTTGATCTTTGGGGATCAGAAAGGCTGCAGAAGATGCAGCAGAGGCTCTGACATCTCTGTGATCAAAGCAGGATGCCAGTCATCTAGCTCAGCCCCAGGTGAAGAGCTTTGTCTGGGAGTGACCTGTGAGGTCAGAGCTGGCAGATGGGTTGGGAGAGCTTGTCTCAAGAACATGTTCTTGTGTGCTGGTCTAACCCAGTAGGCAGCTCAGCCCCACACAGCTGCTCACTTCTCTCCCTCCCCCCAGGATGGAGAAGAATCCTACAAAAGCTAAAAGTAAGTGAACTCATGGGAAAACATAAAGACCATTTAACATATGAAGCCAAAGCTGCACACATGTGGAAACCCAAGTAAGGAATTCATGCGCTGCTTCCTAGGAGCAGGCAGGGGTTTAGCCACTGGCAGGAAAGCAGGGCTTCACCAGGAGTAAACAGTGTCTTCGGAAGACAGAAGCCATATTCCAAACATCCCTGACATTCCTCCTGCTTCCCCACTGCTCTTCTTGCTGAGCATGAGGCCATGTAGTGTGGAATATCCCTTTGGCCAGCTGGGGTCAGATGTCCCAGCTGTGTCCCCTCCCAGTGACTTGCCCACCCCCAGCCTGCTCACTGGCTGTGCAGGGTGAGAAACAGAGAAGGCCCTGGTGCAGTGTGAGCACTGCTCAGCAATAGCAAAGGACAGGGTGTGTCATCCACACTGTGTTGGTCACAAATCCAAACCACAGCACCTTGCAAGCTATGGTGAGGAAAATCATCTCAGCCCCAACCAGTACAGGCAGGCAGGCCCATATTGTGATGCCACCAAGGACATGACAAACCTCATCCTGATACAAATGACAGGTCAATGTGGGGGTAGAGGTAGGAAAAGCCAACTGGGTTGGGTTGTGTCTTGTGAGGTCACTTCATTGCAGGAAGGAGATTTGGCAGGAGCAGGCCAGCAGGCATCATGAGGTCACCCAGCACAACAGGCATGGACGCTGCAGGCAGATGACCAGGCCCCTGGTGAGGCCCTGCCCTGGGGTGAAGCCACCTGTACACACTGTGGGAAATTGTGGGCCATGGCATGAGAATTGCCAGATGTGACAGAGAACCATGTGAGAAGGGAACACGAGTAGAGGCAGCACTGTGTGTCCTGGCTGCCCTCAGAGAGACCACTGAAGGACCTGGTGGCCAAGGCAATGGTATATGAGCTAGCAAATTTGGGTATGGGTACAGCAACCTCAGGATCTATGGAGGAGAAGTAATTGGTGAGGTTTGTTAAGTGGGGATGAGATCTGGGCAGAGAAAGGGAGGGTTCCAAGTAGATTAGAGGAAGAATTGGTTTGGAAGTGACGTAAGAGGGATTCCAAGTGCCAGCTGCATGTGGGACAGGGAGCAGCCAGTGCTGGTTCAGTCACAGCCCGTGCCTGACAACCATGGTTTGTCCTGCCTTCTAATTAAACTCTGCTCCTGGCTATTTGCTGTGGGATCACAACAGGTGTGAGGGATGAAGGATGTTCCTGTCCTGAAACCTGCCCAGGGAGCGGACAGGAAGCTGCAGATTCCTACACCGGGAACGACCCTCATATTCCTTGACACAATGTTCAGGCTCTCCCAGGATCCACCTTCCAACTTCTTAAACATATTGTAACAGCTCCTGGAGAAAAGGTGTTCCTGGCCTGAAACCTCTGCAGGCAGCACACCAGCAGCCCCATTAACCTCAGCTATCGACATACTGCACTTCTGACATGTGGTGGCTTTGCCCCAGCTGAGAGCCGGGCACCACGCAGCCACCTGTTCTCTAAGAGGGAGTGGGGGGAGGAATTGAGGGAGGGGGAAAGGGAGGGAGAAGGGAAAACAATGAAGCCAAAACTTCGAGGGATGGGATAAGGACAGTTTACTGGGACAGCAGAGAGAGAGAAACAACAGCAATAGTTCTTTGCAGTAAAATGCACAAATCTGGTGATACACGGTGTGATTTCTCACCAAACTGCCCAGCTCAGGCTGCACAGCTCAGAGACATCCCAAAAATGGACCGTCCCCAAAACCATGTGTTCTGGAGCTGCCTCCTCCTCCCCCCACCAATCCCCCCTTTCTGCAGAGCATCTCATAATTGGAATGGAATCCCCTCTTTGGCCAGTTCAGATCACCTGCCCTGGCTGTGTCCACTCTGTTCTTGTTGGCAGGGAAATAGGAACAACTGAAAAGCCCTTGATTGCTTGGCAACAACTAGAAACATCAGGGTGCTATCAGCACTGCTCTCATCCCAACTCCCAAACATGGCATTCCACTGGCTGCTAGAAAGAAAATTAACTGTATCCTGGCTGAAACCAGGACATGACAGAGCAGCTCATTAGACTTCTGAAAGATGGGACATTTTCCAACTCTCTGAAGCTCAAAGGAGAAACTGGAGAGCTGAGCGGCAGCTGAATGAGCAAAGAGCAAGAAGAGGTGGAAACCTGTGAGCAAAGCCAAGTGCACATGTTCAACTATTCTGCTGAAAAGATGTCATTCAGCATGGCTGCATCATCAGGAGAGGTGGAAACACCTGAGGGATGAGCGAGATGAGAGCGAGAGGCTGGTTGTAATGCAAGTCCAGGGGAAGGTGAGTATTTCTTCTGCTGGGTGTCTCGGTCAACCAAGACCTGGACACACTGCATTAGGAATGGGATGGAGGTGAATGATTTTATTACAGCTTAGACAAAATACAAGGAAAAAAGGCAATTAAAAACCCTCCTAAATACAGACTGCTCCTAACATGAGTTCCATGGCCAGTGATGTGCAGAAGAAGATGAGCAGGTTATTGCTGCTTAGAAACATCCAGTCATTAGTTTCCACATGGCATCCTTGAGCTCCTGGTTCCTCATGCTGTAGATGAGGGGGTTCACTGCTGGTGGAAACACCGAGTAAAGAAATGACACTACCAGGTCCAGAAATAGGGAGGAGATGGAGGGGGGCTTCAGGTAGGCAAACATGCCAGTGCTGACAAACAGGGAGACCACGGCCAGGTGAGGGAGGCAGGTGGAAAAGGCTTTGTGCTGTCCCTGCTGCGAGGGGATCCTCAGCACAGCCCTGAAGATCTGCACATAGGACACCACAATGAACACAAAACAGCCAATATATAAACAGAGACTGACCACGATGACTCCAACTTCCCTGAGGTAGGCATCTGAGCAGGAGAGCTTGAGGATCTGGGGGATTTCACAGAAGAACTGGTCAACAGCATTGCCATGGCAGAGGGGCAGTGAAAATGTACTGGCTGTGTGCAGCACAGCATGGAGAAACCCACTGGCCCAGGCAGCTGCTGCCATGTGGACACAAGCTCTGCTGCCCAGGAGGGTCCCGTAGTGCAGGGGGTGGCAGATGGCAACGTAGCGGTCGTAGGACATGACAGTCAGAAGACAGAACTCTGTTGAGATCAAAAATACAAAGAAAAAGAGTTGAGCCACACACCCTGTGTAGGAAATGGCCCTGGTGTCCCACAGGGAATTGGCCATGGATTTGGGGATTGTGGTGGAGATGCAGCCAAGGTCAGTAAGAGAGAGGTTGAGGAGGAAGAAGTACATGGGGGTGTGGAGGCGGTGGTCACAGGCTATGGTGAGGATGATGAGGCCGTTGCCCAGCAGAGCAGCCAGGTAGATGCCCAGGAAGAGGCAGAAGTGCAGGAGCTGCAGCTCCCGTGTGTCTGCAAAGGCCAGGAGGAGGAACTGGCTGATGGAGCTGCTGCTGTTGGACATCTGCAATGGTCAAGTGGGGAGACCTGTCCAAGGAGGAAAAGGCACAGTGAGAAGTTAGGGAACTCCTCTTAGAGGAAAAACCCTTCTTCTTAAGGAATGTCCTTAGATTGAGTCTCTCTATTCAAGAAGAATCTTGGCAGGTCCCTTTTGGGAGGTCTGCTTTGTGCTGGCTTGAGCGTGCCACTGCTGGGAGCAGGGTCAGCTGTGGCTCTCCAGAGCTCAGTCCTGCCTGGCAGCAGTCAGTCAGTAGAAGGATGGTGTGATCTCAGACTAAATCCCCTGTGGAGAGGAAGGAGCTTTTCAGCACTGTCACTCCAGTTTCACCCCAGGGCAGAGCAGAGCTTTGGAGCTCTGGTTTTCTCCTGCCTGTGCCTGAGGAGTGTTTCTTCTGTCAGAACTGCCTGACATTGCTGCTGCAGTGCCAGGGAAACCTTCCCCTGAGTGCAGAGTGGGGAGAGCTGCTCTGTCCATCAGCCCTGCTCTCAGCTGCCCTGTGCTGGACACTCTCTGATCACACCCTGGTGTTTCCCTGTGGAAGAAACTGGACCCCACAGAGAGCTGAGGAATCCAGTCTCCAGGGCAGAGCTCCAAAGCCCTCCTGCTGTCTCATCCTACCCAAGGAGGATCTCAGCTCCCCACTCCCAGCCAGGGACACACAGGGCTCACTGCAGCTGCCCACACACAGGGGATGAGCAGCACTGACATGGGGGGACAAAGGCAGCAAGGACAGGAGTGGAAAGAGCAAGAAATGCTTCAGCCAGGGCTGGAAGGACAGGGACAGACAGACAGGCACTCAGGGGTTTCTCCTCACTGGGAGTCTGGGTTGCCGAGAGAGAAGACTCAGCCTGAAACCCTGGAACTCTGGGTGCAGAGTCTGTGCTGGGTGGCAGAAACCAGGGGGTCACTGTGGGAAAGTGTCTGCACTGCAGGGGATGTCAGGGAGGTGCCAAATCCCCAGTGCCAGGGCACTGCTGGGAGCAGCTCCTTCTCCCTCCCTGACAATGTCTCTGCTGCCTGGAGCTGTCCCTGCAGCTGCTGCTCTTTGCCCATGTCACCTCCTGCTCTGTGCTCACAGACCTCATCCCACCTGCCCTGTGCTCAGCTCTGCTCTGCAGACCCCTCCTGGCATCAGGGCACTGCCCAGGGAACCTCTGTGTGTGCAGGGCTCAGGAGATGCTCTGACATCTTCATGACAATCAAGGTTTCACTGCATATTCTCGAGGGGAGAAATAAATTCTCATCTCCCACAGTCAGCACAGCCACAGGAGAGGAATAGTCAAAGCAAAGACTCTGCCTGTGGGATAATATTCTATTTGCAATTTCTCAGGGATCATCAGAGCTGGGAGCAGAGCTGACCAATGTAGCACTCTCTTGCACCAAAAGAACCATACACTGTCCTCCCCTGGGTCACTCCTTCCACCCACAGCTGCTGTCTATATGGCTGTGGAAAGCCCAGGAGCCAGGCTGAGTGCTGACCCTGGCAGCAGCAGAGTCCCTGCCCCAGCACACAGACCCCAGGCCACAGGGACCCTGCTCACAAGGACAGCCCTGGGCACCCCTGGCTGCACACGCTGCCTCACACCTCTGCAGCCATGCCCAGGAGCAGACAGCTGTCCTGCCCTGTCCCTCTGAGGGGGCAGAAGGGCATCCCTTCCAGGCAGCACTTGCTGGTCCTAGAGAGAACCTGTCCTCCTGACAGACCCCACACACTGCCCCATGGCCCAGCTTCAGGAGATCCCTCCAGCAACAGAACCTGCATTGCCCTGCACCCACAGACATACCAGGGAGAGTGGTGTGGAGATTTCTCCTCCAGTGAGCTCTCAGCCTCCATCAGCTCTCTCAGCCTCACAGGTCTCCCCTTGGTGCCTCCAGGCAGTGTCCCCAGCCCTGTGTGCTTGGCACAGGAGCTGCTCCTGCCCAGACCTGTCTCTCTGCAGTGCTGCTGGGTTGCCATGAGCTCCCTCCATCCCAGGAGCCCAAACCAGCTCAGCAGGAGAAGACCAGTTCTTCTAGGCTCCCTCCTGGTGTCTCAGGCCTCATGGGGATCACTCTATGATCTCATCTCTGCTGTTCCTTCTGTCATCTGGGGAGAAATCCTTGTGTCCAGCAGAGTCCTTTCTCCTGATCAAACCAGAGCTGGGCAGGACAATCCCCTTTCCTTGTCTCCCCATCAGACAGGACCCCCAGGCAGGGACAGGGAGGGGACTCCTTCCCCCTGTGAAAGGAAGGGGTTCAGGTGAGCATTTGGGCATTCCTCAGTGTTTCACAACAACAAAACCAGGAAATACAAATCTACAAAGCTCTGCTCTGCAGCTGGGGGAAGTGGGAACAACCATCCAGACAAGATCCTATAGATCAGAAAAGAATGACCTTCTGCTGCAGGGACAGACTGACACCTGGAGAGCTCCCATCAGAGCCCCTTCAGCCAGGGGCACCCTCAGCCAGCAGGACATGCACCTCCCAAAAAGGACCTTTCCAATATCTAATAGGACCGGGAGAGGCAGTCCTTGGGTCTGCAATGAGAAGGTTTTGCTCAGGGAAGAGTGCCCCAAGTTCTCTCTGCCTTGTTCTCCTTGCAGAAGGCTTCCTGCCCAGAGGCAGAGAATGTCCCAGGGCAGCTTCATTCCCCACGTCCTCCTCCTGCCCTTGGCAGACCCAGGGGAGCTGCAGCGGGTTTCTCAGTGCTGTGCTGCACACAGCCAATACATGTTCCCTGCCCCTCTGCAAGGGCAATGCTGCTGGCCAGTTCTTCTCTGCAATCCCCAGATCCTCAGCCTCGCCTGCTCAGATGCCTACCCCAGGGAGACTGGTCTTCTTCTATTTAGTCCCTGTTTAGTTCTGGGGTGTGTTGTGGGATACCTGGGTGGGTTTAAGGCCAGGAGCATCTTTTGGCCTTCGCACCTTTTGTTTGGGAGCTGTTGCTGGACATTTAGCCGTTTCCTAGATGGAATCTGGTGGAGCCCCTAAATGACATCAGGCACTGTTAGGACTGTTCCCTGGGCAAGGAATGCCCTGAGCCCCAAGGTTCTGGTGCTTTTCATCCGATCCCTGAGGAGGTTTCATGCCAGGAACATCTTTCAGCCCTCACACTATTTGTTTCAGTTGTTGGATGGTTAGCATATTCAAAGGCAGCTGCTGGTAGAGCCCGAACATGAAGTCAGGCACTGTTAGGACCATTCCTGTGGCTAGGAATGCCCTGATCCCAAGGTTTCAAGGGCTGATAGTGGTCTGCCTGTTGATGTTTCTGAACAACTTGCAGCTCTTGCACATTTCTTTAGGGAGTTATCCTGGGACATTTATCAGTTTTGAAGTTGGACACTGGTAGACCCCAAAAATGGTGTCAGGCACTCTTAGGACCATCCCTTTGCATTGAAATCCTTGATCGCCAAGGTTACAGTGGCTGGCAGTGGGTTACCTGCTTCAGTTTCTGGTCAGGAACGTATTTTGGCCCTCGTACCTTTTCTTTGGGGCATATTGCTGGACATTTAGAATGTTTGAAGGTAGATGCTGACAGAGCCAGAAAATGATGTCAGGCACTTTTAGGACTGTTGCCTTGGCAAGGACAGTCTTGACCCCCAAGGTTACTGGGTCTTCTAGTCTACTCCCTCATGAGGTTTCTGGCCAGGAACATCTTTCCTCTTGCCCAACTTTTGTTTGCATTCTATTACTCTACGTTTGGCATGCTGAAACTTGAATGTTGGTAGAGTCCAGAAATGCTGTCAGGTACTTTTAGGACCAACCCTTGGCAAGGAAAGCCCCAAGCCCCAACATTACTGGGCCTGCTAGCGTGCTTCCTGGAGAGGTTTCAGACCAGGTACATTTTTCTGTACCTCCCAGGGGAGACCTGTGAGGCT
>BSDF01000206.1:0-16854 GCA_027925045.1 Hypotaenidia okinawae
ACACGTGGACAACCGGTCCCTCTCCAACCGCCTCCAAGCTGATGTCCTGCTCCAGGGAGGGAAGATTAAAAAAACAAAGACAAGGGAAAGTTGAAAGAGGAGATGGCTCGCGGGGTACTCCTAGACTGGGGGATGATTATGGCTGTCAGAAGTTTGCAGTGTTGTAACACCGATGCAGAATCACAGAATCATAGAATGGCATGGGTTGGAAGGGACCCCAAGGATCAGAGAGCTCCAACCCCCCTGCCACAGGCAGGGCCAACAACCTCCAGGCCTAGAGCTACACAAGGTGCCCAGGGCCCCGTCCAACCTGGACCCGAACACCTCCAGGGACGGGGCACCCACCCCCTCTCTGGGCAGCCTGTTCCTACACCTCACCACTCTCTCTATAAAAAAATTCCCCCTACTATCTAACCTAAACCTTCCTTCCTTTAGTTTTAATCCACTCCCCCTTGTCCTGCCATTGTCTACCCTTTGACAAAGCTGATTCCCCTCCTGTTTCTCTGCTCCCTTCAGGGCCTGGAAGGCTGCAATGAGGTCCCCCCGCAGCCTTCTCTTCTCCAGGCTGAACAAGCCCAGCTCCCCCAGCCTCTCTTCGTAGAGGAGGTGCTCCAGCCCTCTAATCATCTTTGTGGCCTCCTCTGAACCCTCTCCAACAGCTCTACAGCCTTCTTGTATTGCAGACCCCAAGAAGGCTCATAGCAAGTGTGGGATCTAGAGTGATCCCATCAGAGAGCCACAGGCTCCTGTTACTGGGGGATAAAGAAAACCAGCTTCCCACACTTGCTTTTCCCCCTTGCTCAGCTCTCCTTCCTCTACCCCATGCCTGCTCCTGCTCCTTTTCTCACTGGATCCTGCCCCAAACTGTCCTCTATGACTTCCACACAGCTGCACTTGGCCAGTAACTTCTTTTGCATCCCCCACAAAGCTGCCCCCTGCAAACCAGCACGAGCCCCCAGCAAAGCAGGCTCTTGGAAGCAGAGGTCACGTCTGTTGCCTGCCTCTCGGGGCTGCCTCTGCGCACTCCCAGTACGACAGGAGCAAGAGATTCATTATCAATTCCGTCCCTCAAGCAGGATTGGTTTTCTCTCCAGAGCCTGAGACCCCCAAGTTTTCTTCTCGCAGAGGCCATGGGAAGAGGAACGCGGGTTCCTGTGCTGAGCCACCTTCTCACAGCACTAAAAACCTGGGGACTTCATCTGCTCTGGTTGGACTTTGCCAGTTCTGAATCAGAGAACCATAGAACGGTCTGGCTTGGAAGGGACCCCAAGGATCAGAGAGCTCCAACCCCCCTGCCACAGGCAGGGCCAACAGCCTCCAGGCCTAGAGCTACACAAGGTGCCCAGGGCCCTGTCCAACCTGGCCTTGAACACCCCCAGGGATGGGGCACCCATCCCCTCTCTGGGCAGCCCGTCCCAGCCCCTCACCACTCTCTCTGTAAAGAACTGCCCCCAATATCTCATCTAACCCTTCCCTCCTTCAGCTTCACTCCATCCCCCTCCTGTTCCTCTGCTCCCTTCAGGGACGGGAAGGCTGCAATGAGGTCCCCCCGCAGCCTTCTCTTCTCCAGGCTGAACAAGCCCAGCTCTCAAGAACACCTCAACCCTTCAACAGAACCTGAACACACAGAACTCCCAGCACTGGCAATCGCTGTGCGATTCACCGCAGGGCACGGAGTGGCATTTAACTGCAGGAGAAGACAGCCTCCGTGATGGAAAACCTGTAACCATGTCCCACGTGAGGAAAAGGCACTGACAGCTCTCACAATCACCAGTCCAGCTCAGGCAGAAGGAGCAGCGTCCCTAAACGCTCATCTCTTGACAGGGCACTGTGCAAGAGCGAGGCAAAAAAACCCAGCCAACCACGTACCAAGGCTGGTACCTCAAAAATAGGAACCTGAAGCTGTGTGTGATGATGGATGTTTCATCGCTCCGGGACGAGGGAGGAATGGAGAGCTCCTGCTCACCTAATCAGGCAGCAGAGTCTGAGCCCCAGGGACCGTGCCGGCTTGCAGACTGCACTCGTTATCCCCTCTCTCATATCTGTAATTATGTGCCACATCGGACTCTCAGGCTGCCACCTGCCCAAGAAGTCCCACCACCCTTCCTCTCCTCTAGACCTTGGCTGTTGCTTGTACCACAAATCCCTTCTTTCCCTGTCCACCCCGGCTGCGTACTGCAGCCCCGGGAAGGATCCCTGCAATTAGGAACCCCGAGGACTCACCAATGGGGATTTCTTGTTCCCAAGCACAGCCAGCAAAGCGGAAGCCGACTGATGTCCCAACTTCTGGGCTTCCAGCATCAACGGGACATTGACCGAGCTGCGAGGCCTGATGATCCCAGAGGGCGCGGGGCTGGAGTACAGCACAGCATCACCCTGCTTGTGCTTCTGGAAGGGACAGAATCAAACCCAACTTCAGAGCGACCTCTGAGGAAACTTGAACTCCTTAACATCTACCATCGGAACCCAGATGGGAGACCGGGATGGGCTTCCCAGCCCAAGGGGGTCCAAAAGCTGCTGCACCCATGCCAGCGGCCTCCTCACAGCAGCTTTCCATCACCCTGCATATAACCAACCCAAAGACTAGAATACAAACTGCTTCCCAAAGTCGATATTTGGGAGCGGGGGGGGTTCCTCTACACCCCAACGTTTGCTGAAAACAAGAACCCGTCTGAATATAAACCAGCAAGGTCTTACCCCACCCTCTTCTTATTATTTTCCACCCCCTTAATAAGCCCCTGGATAACTTTTGAGGGCAAATGTGATGCCAAACCTGAGGAAGGAGCCTGTAGCAGCCTGGAAGGTGGCTCTTGTTCACAAGGGTCAGCGGCTGCTGGTACGGGAAGTTTAGGAAGCACCGGCCAAACGTCACGACGGGGTCCAGCACTTCCAGCTGAGGAACTATGCATCTAGGCAAAGAGAGGTCCCAAAGGGAATTACAGATGCCGAGAGAACGTAGAATTTGTTTCCTCCTTGAATAGGGCCAGCGGAGCCAAACACATTCGTCGCTGTCAGACAGACATTTATTACCCCGACAGCAATAAATCGCCTTCAGCTTCCTGGGTTCCCTTTGATCCATCCACCTCTTGTGAAGGAGGGGCAAACTCGGGCTCTCCGCACCGCAGAGCCTTGCCAGCGCAGCCAAGTGCCCTGAGCTCTGGGGGAGCTTTCCCACCGGGGACCGGCACTCAGCATGGCCCAGGATCTCAGCAGCAACGACTCCCTCCTCTCCAAAAAAGGGGCCTGAAGAGCCTCAACCGCTTGCCCCGGCGATGGAAGGTCCGAGCCAGCCCCTGCCTTACGCAGTGGGTGGTTATTAAAAATAAAATCACAGCCCTGGCACTGACCGGACGGCGGAAAAGCACCAGTGAGCTGCATCCTACTGGTAATGACACCCACACCCACAGCACAGCCGGATCCAGCCTGGCTGCAGCAGGAACGACTTCTGGCTTAAGTGTGAGAACATTCACGCTCAAAAGGACCAGAGGGAAGCGGCAAAACCTGAGCTCCCCTCGGCATCAAGGGCTCTGTTTCTCCTTAGGAAGATCTTGCTGTTATTTTGCCTGCACCAGTCCTGCCCTAAGCCCCTTCCCCTTTAGCACGTGCCTTCGTTAAGCCAGCCACACACCAGGCTGCTCCCCACATCCCAAAGGAACACTCTGCTTTGGTGGCAACCCAGCACAGTTCCCCTGCGCTGCTTGCAGGAAGGAGGAGAGACACAGCCCTTTGGAAGTCTGCTACACCTCACCCACCACAGAAATAGGTCTATAATTCATCTAATGAATAGAATTAGATAAAGCCTGGGGGCCATGCCTGTCCGGTGAACACAGATGCTCCTCACCACAGGCTGCTTTCAAAGCCCTGCTTAACGAGCTCATTAAGTAACACTTCTCCTTTGCAGCTGGCCTTGCATGAGGGGAGGAGCGATGATGCACCAGGACAGAGGACGAGGCACGAAGGAAAGCCGCCGATACCTGGCTGTGAGGAGCAGTGCCATCACCTCCTTGCCAACACCGTCCACATCCACCACCAGCGCCAGCGCATAGTTCTTCACAGTGTTGGAGCACAGGGTGACCTGGTGACAGAAGAGCATCAAAGACCTTCACCACCCCCATAAAACATCCTTCCCTGTGGTGTCCCCTGATTCTCCTTCCACGGGAAGGAGAAGGATTTTGCCCTAATCCTTCTGCTGGTCCATGTGTAGAGCAGAGTCTGAGAGCAGTAAAGGTCTCCTGACAGCATCTGCTTGGTTCCATACCCCGTGTGGTTAACAGGGGGTGTGTAAGCTGCATTAAAGCCTAATTAGACAACTGCTCTACTCACCACTGTATTAAAGTTAATCTCGGTTTTAATCTCAGCTACAACAGCCTCAATCCCGGGGCAATGCGCTGCCTCCAACAGAGCCGGTTCAGCTTTACAGCCAGGGCCAAACGCAAAAGGCCCCAGAAGATGGGTGCAGGTCACACCCGGCAGAGCTGCTTCAGCCCTCCCTGGGGATGGCTGCAGTGAATGCAGCTCCTCTGCTCACCGCGAGAGGGGAAACAAGTCCAGGAAGAAAAGCAGACTGCTTTACACAAGGGCATCTCTCTCGCGGCCACCCGCTGTCCTCATCCTTCCTCTGCCCACGGTTAAGCCAAAGCCATGGCTCCACGCAGCGCTCACACACACACATGTGGCTTCTGCGCCTCACCGTAGGGCACAGGATGCTCAGCGGATGATTCTGGAAACACACCCATGTCCCTGCACAAACAGCCCGGACCAACCCAGACAACAAAAGTGCATCTACCTCCCTCCCATCACTAAACCTCCCCCCAGCCCCTCCACACCAGTGAAGCTCCAGCTCCATCTGCTGAAGCACGGCCGGCCGGATTCTCCCCACACCTGGATATCCATGGATCCCAGGGAGCGGACGGTCCCGCTGCAAGGCTCTATGGTAAATTCCCTCGGCCTGAGGCAACCTTGAACTCCCCGTCTCCAGGGCCGAGGATCGTCGCTCGACAGCCAAGCAGCACTGGTAACGCTGGGCCTTCCCGAGCCGTCCCCGGGGATGCGAAGGTGGAAAGTCATGGGCACCAAGGAGGTGTTGGTGAGGCGACAGGACAAGGTGTGTGGGAAGCCTGGGGAAGAGACACACAGAGGGATTTATGCACCCGTTATCCCACGATTCCTGGGGTGAACAGCCCCTCACGGTAAAACTGCGCCTGGAGTTTGGCTCTGTTCAATCTGAACTCCAGCTAATTGAGAAGCCCAGCAAGGAATTCATTGCCATGGAAGCTCTGGGCCAGGCTGGTGATGGAGATCCCTCCTTGGCAGCTCTGATGCCCAACACCATGAGTTTTTCTCTCTCAGCTGCCCTGGCACCGGTTACGTCTCACGTAGGAGCCAGCAGCCAGACAGAGCTTTTACTCCAAGAATCGGATCCACAGAACTCCCCATGCACACCCCCTGTGGTTTGCAATACGTAAGAGCAGGTTGCCACCGAGGAGAAGCTGCAGTAAAAGAAGGGGTGGATGAAATGGGGAGCTACAGCCCGATGCAAAGCCCTCAGATGCAGTGTTGCTAGCTGGATCCTTACGGCATCTCCTGTTTCAGGGCGACCAGACGGAGCACCTGAGGACTTGCAGCCCACTTGGCAGGAGCTGAGCCTGACGCCGGCTGAGAAATCAGCAGAAGCCGTGTCTCACCTTCCCTAACGAACGTGGATGTCTGATTACTGCTCAAAGAGCTCCGACACCAGCTTTCCCTGCCGCACCAGCAGCATCACCCCACTCAGCGGGGATGTTCTGCAGAGGCAGGAGACCAGCCCAGGAGAAGACATCTGGTTTGGCTGGCCAGCTCTCAGAGGAGGAGCCGCCTCCCACCACTGGCTTCCAAGTGTTATTTGAACATCAAGCAGGAGGAAACCCAACCGCAGCCAGGGAGGGTCGCTCAGCCGTGCCCACCTCTAGTAGGGAGGTTCCCAAAAAGGACCAACACAGACTCCACAGTCCCAAACCAGACCCAAGGCGCCAGATGCAGACAACGGTTAGCGGCACGGCTAAAAGAAGCAAAAATCCAGTCGCTGCCTTCAGCTGCCTTATTAAAACCATCCCACCAGGTGAGATGAAGCTCCTGGTGCAGAGCCACATTCCTGCCTGCTTTCCTGGGTTATTTATTGGGAAGGAACACAGCAGCGGCAGAGCGGTGCTGTAGGGAGGGGAGGAAGCCGCTCCCCAAAGGTAATGACTTTTCTTTAAAAGTCCACGAACAGCATGAAAACACAGAGGCAGCCCGGGCCCAGCACGCTAATGGCCCTTCCATCAACCCACAATTGATTTCCCACTTAAAACTTCAGATCATCTCAGTAAAAAGCCTTTTGGGAGGGGGAGATGGAGAACCAGAAGCTGCATTTCAACGGAGCTCTGCATGCTCAGCCACCAGCGCTGGGTGGGGGGACACAGGGAAGGAGCCCATATCCCCTGGGACATCAGTGCCCTGGGCAGAGCTATGGCTTGGGCATATTATGGGGTAGGTGATAACGAGGTGCCCTCCCAGCACCAATTAACATCTCACACTAAGGGTCAGGGGAATGCATGGCTCCTGTCCTCCCAGCATTTATCCAGAGCAGCTCCAGGCTGGTTCACAGCTCCATCGCCCTTCTTCCCCCTCTCCCTCCCAGCATCACCCTTCTTTCCCCACCTGCCATCCCCGGGGCCCTTCGGGGAAGGGGACCCTCGTGGCCAGTCTGCTGCCAAGGGCATCAGTCCTGCCTTTAACACCCTGAAGGCTGCTGCTGCAGAACAACACACGTTCTGGCTGCTCTGAGGTTCCAAGCGCCCTGGTTCGGTGACGCACGGACCTCTCGGCCCGCGGTCCAAGCCCAGGGCGCACTCACCGAAGGAGACGTCACCGAAGTGGAGGGAAGGCACGTCAAAGTGGAACGTCGGTCCAATGACACAGCCACTGTGAGGACAGACAGACAAGGCACCGGCTGGGTTAAAGAGAACTGCAGAGCTTTCAGCTCTCCCTGCTGCTTGGGCGGGTAAGAGCCCGTGTCAGAACCACAGTGGGTTTCAGTCAGCCCCTTACACCCTTGCCCTCATCCATGGGGACAGGAGGTGGCCAGCACCTACCAGATGTGGCTTAGGGCACCGTGTCAGGCAGGGTAGGGATGACACTGAGCCTGCTGCTACCCAGGTTGGGTGGACTGTTAACAGAGGATTTTAAAACACAGAATCACCCAGGCTGGCCCCTTGCTCAAGGGTCTCCAAAGCCCTTTTGGCCTTGCTGTGTCTTCACGTGGGACATCACGCGGGACATCCCAGACGCATCGACAGCCCATCACACGCCGGCCACAACCCAAGGGGGAAGGAGCTACCCGCTCCTGGTACCCACCCTGGGCAGCATGCATCTCCACACCTTTCCTGTACAAGCTCCAGTTAAACTTTTCCCAGCACGGGTAGTCACTCGCAGCCCCAGGGCCATCACAATGCGGTGTCAAAGGGTCATGAAAGGAACCTGTTACTGCCAAACTCTGTGCAAAGACTCTCCTGGAAAACTCCACCATGAAGGCCAAGGTGCTTCCCAGAGGCACCCAAGTCTTTCAGAGTTAAACGGGGTATATTGAGGGCGCAGGAAGGAAGGTCATCTCCCCTGGGTTGAAAGGTTCAAACTGGAGCCAAGGTTAAAGAGTCTCAGCTCTTAACCTAGCATCCCCACGCCAAGACCTCCCACAACACCTTTTTCTCTCTGCTTCGCCATAAAATGAGGCAGGTGGGAGAGGACTACCCAGAGATAACTCCAGACGTGCCCACCGAGCTCCTGTAACCCCCCCACTCACCTGATAGTCAAGGTCACAGGCTCAGGGGATCCATTCACATTGAACTTGAATTCTTCCCTGAACTTCCCCAGGATGGTGGAACTGAAGGAGATCTGGATGACTTGGAGATTGTCCGGCAAAATCTCCCCCTCGCTGGGGAGAAAGGTGAAGCAGGAGCCCAGAGCTGTAGCTGGAGGGACCAAGCTGAAGACAGCATTGATGAGTCCTTTGTTAAACAGGACCACCTGCAGCAGTGACAAGGAACAAATGGAAACACACATCTTTGTTAGAGAAGATCCATTTGCTTTCTAATTAAACAATGAACACCTGCAAGGAAGAAATCAAAGGAAATACAACGGGACAAGTTCTGCCTTTGGGTTTTTCCCAGGCAAAGCGGTGATAACTCCAGAGAACCTCTGCCTTTGTCCCACTGGCACACAGCTGTGACTTTCCCTTGCAGAACCCATCACAAAACCCAGACAGGAGCATGGAAGCATCCCTCATCTCCTGAACTTTGCAGCTGCTGCTGAAAACATCCACAGGCCCAAACTCCAGGGGGAACCTGAAAGCTACTCTTTCCTTTCGCCTGTTTTTTACCTTGGTTACACCTCCTACAGAGGGATCCCACACTGAGCTGGGGTTTAGCTGCTTAGGACAGGTCTAGCTCCTTAAAACAGCACTAACAGCACCCTGTACTTAGTCCCACCTTCTCAAGAAACGAAAACAATAAATGGATGTGGAGAGAATGAATAAAGTATCAGCACTGAAAGTGCAGAGAGCGCACGAGATTTGGGAAGAAAACACCTGCACGTGTCCTTCCCTGCCAGAGCCCAGCGTTCACGGGCTCCAGTTCAAACACCAGAAGTTTGTTCCAGCTGCTCAGAAGCAGCTGGAGTACGAAGGCACCTCACATCCAGGGTGCAAACAGGAGCCTCCCAGTACTTCTCTCTTTGGCCCAGCGTTGCTTTCAGGTGTCGCGCGGTTGGGGGCGGGGGGGAAGTGTTTGTATGACACCTCCCACCTGCTCTCAAGGCAGTTGCCCAAAAGCAGAGATGAGGGCTTCCTGAGCAACATACTCACCTTGCCGACCCCACCAGAAGTACCCGGACTCCGTGGAACCCCCAGGAGCTGACTAGGACATCAAATACCCCCTGCTCACAACTCCTGAGCTGCCAGAAATCCCACAAGGAGCCACCAGGCTCCAGCCCAAGCCCTGCTAGCTCTCACAGCTCACCTCGTAGTTGTGCGCCGCTCCAATGAAGACCTTCCCCATGTCCAGCTGCTCAAAGCTCAAGCGCAGCCGAGGCCCTATGCCCTGCCCTTTGATGCACAGGGGCAGACTGGTCTCACGGCCTGGGGAGAGAATTCAATGTCAGTGCAGGAATTCCCTCTGATCCCGGATTTCCCAGCCTCCACTCTCTGACTTGGGGCTGGCAGGGAACAGCCCAAGATGCTCCAGGGAAAGGTTCAGGACCCTTCCCTTGGGAGATATGCCTTTGGGCTGCTTTCTAACTGAGCCGTCACTTTGCACCCTGAAACAATCACAGAATCAT
Organism: Hypotaenidia okinawae; assembly: GCA_027925045.1. Taxonomy (NCBI): domain Eukaryota; kingdom Metazoa; phylum Chordata; class Aves; order Gruiformes; family Rallidae; genus Hypotaenidia; species Hypotaenidia okinawae. The sequence continues at coordinate 9,352 of BSDF01000206.1, forward strand.
TAAGGCTGGACAAGACCTCCAAGATCTGCTCCAACCATCCCCCTACCACCTCTATTACTCACTAAACCGTGTCTCTAAGGACCTCAGCCAACCTTTCCTTGAACACCCAAGGGACAGTGACTCCATCCCCTCCCTGGGCAGCCTGTTCCAATGCCCAACTGCTCTTTTGGAGAAGGAATTTCTCCTCATTTCTAACCTGAACCTTCCCTGGCACAACTTGCAGCCACTCCCTCTTGTCCTGTTGCTACTTATCTGTGAGAAGAGGCTGAGCCCCAGCTCCCCACAGCCTCCTTTCAGGGAGTTGGAGAGAGCAGTAACATCTCCCCTCAGCCTCCTCTTCTCCAGGCTGAACACCCCCAGCTCCCTCAGCTGCTCCTCATAAGATTTGCCCTCCAGCCCCTTCCCCAGCCTGGTTGCCCTTCTCGGGACACACTACAGGACCTCCATCTCCTTCTGGGAGTGAAGGGCCCAGAACTAAACACAGTAGTTGGGGTGATGCTGAGTTTCCATGTGCTTAGATGAGCTTTGAAATCCACTCAGGGAAGGCGCAAAGCTCAGGAAAACACAACCCAAGGCAAAGATCTGCTGTTTATACTGATGCATCTCAGCACCACCTGCACCCAACATACAGCTCCACACCTGGGTGCTGCAGGGCTCGCCACCTGCAACCGTACCTGAGATGTCGCAGTAGAACGCCTGCTCATAGAGTCTGGCTTCTTGAGGCTTAAAGGTCACAATAAATTCAGCTGAAGAATTTGGCCAAATCTCTCCCTCCTAAAACAGAAGCAGACAGCAAGCCATTTATCTTCAAAGGCCACAGCCCTTCGTTCCAAACGCGGCCCCGTCAGCCGATATTTAGAGCACCAGGGAAGAGCACAGAGCGCGTAACACGGATCAACAACATTTGTAAGGGACTTTGGAAGCAGCTACGAAAACCCTTCCAAGTCCCTGACCTTTACTGGCCCCTGGGAGAGGCATTTTGTTCAATTAGGGCTCTAACGAAGCAACCAGCCCGGCTCACGCTCCAGCGAGTCCAGCAGGATCGCTTCAGAGGTGCCGGGCAGTCACGGACTCACAGACCCTCAGGACCTGGAAGGGACCTCGAAAGCTCATCCAGTCCCACCCCCTGCCAGAGCAGGGGCACCCAGACTAAATCCCACAGGAACGCACCCAGGGGGGTTTCAATGTCTCCAGGGAAGGAGACTCCCCGACCTCTCCGGGCAGCCTGTCCCAGGGCTCCGTCACCCTCACAGTGACAAAGTTCCTCCTGACATTCACATGAACTTCCTCTGCTCCAGCTTGCACCCGCTGCCCCTTGTCCTGTCGCTGCCATCCCTGAGAAGAGCCTGGCTCCAGCCTCCTGACTCTCGCCCTTTACAGATTTAGAGACATTAATGAGGTCACCTCTCAGTCTCCTCTGCTCCAGGCTAAAGAGGCCCAGCTCCCTCAGCCTCTCCTCATAAGGAAGGGGTTCCACTCCATCATCTCTGTGGCCCTGCGCTGGGCTCTTCCAAGGAGTTCTATCTCCTTCTTGAGCTGAGGGGCCCAGAACTGGACACAATCTTCCACATGCGGTCTCACCAGGGCACGGTAGAGGGGGAGAAGAGCTTTTCTTGACCTTCTAATACACCCCAGGACGCCACTGGCCTTCTTAGCCACCAGGGCACATTGCTGGTCATGCTCATCCTGCTGTCCCCCAGGACCCCTAGGTCCCTCTCACCTATACTGCTCCCCAAAAGGCCAGTCCCCAACCTATACTGGGACCTGGGCTTGTTCTTCCCTAGATACCTGCACAAACCCCACAAAGCCTTGCCCAGATTACCATCCCTCCATCAGCTTCCTCACCCCTGCAAGCAGCTGTTTCCTCTAGCCACTCCTCACAAGGGTTTGATTATTTCTGCAGGGTGCTCTCAGGCACCACGGGCGATAGGTGGGAAGAGGGAAGCCACTTTTGGCCTGAAAGGTCTATCCCAGCTTTTAGGGAGCCTCTCCAGCACATTCAGGTAGCAAGAAGTGTCTCTGCCTGAGCTAAAGGCTACGGGGGCTCATCACCAGAGAGGAAGCTACGGGGGCTCATCACCGGAGAGGAGGCTAATGGAAGTCAGTGGAATTTTAGAGTCTCAAAGAGGAGAAAATCTTTACTATGGTTTGACGTCCAGACAGCCCCATGTCGGGGGAGAAGACAGAGACGAGCAAAACTCTGGAGCAAAACTGATTGTTCCATAAATAACGGGATTAATGGGAATCAAAAGGTTGCTGATGCTGACAGAGACACAAGGGGAGAGATTCGGGTAGTAGCCCACTTGTAGTCAGCCCTGGAGCAAACTCTGTAACATCAATGTAGCTGTTTAGGAGAGGTGTCCACTCCAAAGGACCTGGCTACTCTTCACATCCATACGTCACTACGGGAAGTACCAGGACTCGGTTCTGTGGGCAGATGGATTTCTGGACCTCACCTTAACGCCCCTCAGGAGCGGGGTAAGCCTGTTGTGGTGACCTAGTCCAACTGTCACTAAGCAGGAGCCCTGGCTGACACCCCACAACCAGCTCTGGTGCACCGCAGGATGCTCCGAATGCTCAGCTGATCAGGTCCCACTCTCTACAAGCTTCCTACTGCTCTGACAGGATCCCTTGCTCACATCATGCTGCTCCCAGCTGCAGTGCTGTGAAACCGCAGCTCTGCACTGCTGGCTCTCAACCTTACACGGGTGATACGAAAACATCATCCCCTTCCCTAAAACAAAGCAGGTTCACCGTTTCTCATGCCAGACCAGGCACATGCTGGGAGTTGGGGCTCTGGGGGATCAAACCACAAGCTTTGGCTCGTGTCAATGGAAGAGCAAGATAACTAAGCAAGCTGCTGTACTGACGTGTGTCAGAGCTCAAAAAGCCCGCCTGAACCTGCTGGTCTCGCGCGCAGGCTCCTGATGGCACCCGAAGGGAGGTTCAGGGCTGGTACAAGCCCAAGGTAGGTGAGGACTGGTATTTCTGTGATTAAATGGGGGCTGAATTTGCCCTCCTTCCCACAGAGAAGCGCTTCGCTCTTCAGGTCAGCATCTCAACCCACACGGTCCCACACCCACACGGTCAGGACACTAAGGCAGCTCTTCATTTATAGCCCTGGGAGCAAAGCCCAGCTTTAGGCAGGCTCTCAGTGCCTGTCACGAGTCGGGAAACACTTCTTGACACCAGCTCTCCTGGCCTCACCAGAAAACCTCCCTGCACATCAAGCAGGGATCTGCTGAGCGACCTCATTCAGGGAGGCAGAGGAGGAGGAAGAAGAGAAAGGCAGGTTTCACAGCTGTCGCTTACCGCCGGCTCAATGCCGAAGATCCCGTCAGAGGAAAGCAGGGATTCTCCTTGCACCTTGGCGCTCTGGTCCAGGAAGGTGCAGGAGAGGAGGGAAAGGTGATCTTCACTCTTGCAATCCAGCTTGCCCTGAGGGTGACTCCTACTGCACCATTCCTGCCTCTGCAGCCTGTGACACAGCCTGCAGCCACGGGGAGAGACAAACCAAGCAGCTCCTTTAATCAAGCAGCATGTTTGCAGGGACTGGCGTGTGAGCGCAGGGGCAGCGGCACTCAGGGAGGAACAAGGGCGGCTGGGCGAGGGGCTGGCCCTGAGCATGGCACCCCAAACCGAGCAGATCATCATGCTGCAGGTACTTTTACTCCACGCTTGTAAGCTAAGAGGGGTCTTACGCAAGCGAGCAGCCCTCAGGAGAGCGACCTGGCCCAAAGCCGCTGCCACAACCGATGGGGAATCCACCTCCATCCTCAACTGCCTTCTCCTACCACCGGAATGCTCGGGGGAGGCAGAGGAGGACCAAGGAGCCCCAGGGCAGCGCTTCACCGGGCAGGCCAGCAGCCACCTGGTCTGGGCTGCAGGTTCCCAGCATCACTGTCTTCCCTTCCCTTTCGGACCCGCAGGTGTAAGGAACAACCATGTCCCCTCTGCTCCCCACGCTGCCTCCACCACAGGATCCCAGAGCACTTTAGGAGTGAGCTCAGGAACTGAGTCACATCAGCACCCAGGTGAAACCAGTGGGTAGGTGCAGAAATACAGAGGCCGTGAGAAAGGAAGCCTAGCATCACCCGATGAAGATGTCAGGACTGGCGCCTCTGGGCCCAAACCCTTCAGTCTGGCCCTGAACCACCTGGTTTTTTCCTTTTCCCCTTCTCCTCGGAGCTCTGACACAGTTAATCTCTCCCTCACTTGGTAGCAATTGCCAAAATCATCCCGGAGTTTAACGATGACAAGCCAGAGATGGGAAGGGAGCAGAGCTTCCGAGCGGGCGCACTGCTGTCCCCCTTCAAGGCATTTCTGACCTAATTACCTTGAACTTTATTTGCTCAGAAGCCCTCACAAAGCCTCCAGTTTGCAGCAGTTTCCTGATCAGCTCCAGGGTCAGGCTAACTCCTACAGCCACCCCACTCAGAGAAGCCACACAAGGATTCCCAAATCACCCAAGCTTTGAAGTGCAATCTCCAACCCACCATCCCACCTCCCGGGCTCTCAGTGTCTCTCTGCTGCCTGAGAGAGGCCTTTCAAAACTTCCCCAAAGACATCCTTTGAAGATCCTGCCCCATCTCCCAACACCATCAAGACAGCGGGTTCTGAAGCCCAAATGCACTTCCAAGTCCCATGCTGCCCTAACCTTCCTTCCCTGCAGACCCTTCCACCTCCAATCTCTCCCCAGGCTCCAAGGAAGGGCAGAAACACCCCGTGCTGGAAACTTGGGACAGCCCAAACCCATTCAGGAGATGGCCTCATCCTCCTGGGCCAAGGAAGCCCTTTACCCCACAGGTTACTCCCAAAGGAGCCTGCCATCCTACCGAAGCTGGAGTGGAAGAAAGGGCAGCGAGTATCACAATCGGTACACTACCCGCAGCTACGTTCAGTGCTGCTACTCAGTGTGGTCCCAGGTAAGGAGCGCCAACACCTTCCTCAGCTTCACAGACCCTCTGCAGCCCAGGGGGCTCTGGCTCTCAGCAGTCTGCAGCTCCCACAAACACCAGAGCTCGCGCTCAGAGGAAATCCAGGCACTGCAATCAAGTTTTCCTCCCCAAATCATCACCCTCAGCTGGACGGGGGATGGAACTGGGATGGGAAGCGCCGAGCACCATTACCCTAAAGCCCAGGGACACCCACCCTGATGCCATGGATGGCTGACTTGACCTTAAAGCACCAACCCCCCTCGAGGCCACACTGGAGCCTTCCCCTTGGGCAGGGTACCTAAGGAAAGGAATCTCTGAAACCAACCTTGTCTTCCGCTGATCCTCCTCCTCCTGCATGACAAAAGCCTTCCACTGGAAGTGGGCTATGATGGCACTGCGGTTGTGGATGACCACGGATCTGCGGCTTGACAGCGTGAGGTAGGTGTTCTCAAAGGTCACAGACATCTTGTCTAGCCTGATATTGACATCTGCAGCCGCTCCATAAAGCTTTGTGTTAATCTTTTCACCTGGAAGAAAGCAAAGCAAAGGGGAGTCTTTACTCCTCTCACTTGCCGATGGAAGTACCAGGAACACGGCGAGCCTCGGGTCACTGAAGAAAGGGGTACAGCTTTTATTACACCTCATTCCCAGGGGAGTCCCATCTCAGCCACAGCTCGCTCAGAGTCTCCTCCAGGCCCACCACCAGTGTCAAGTCTCTCCCAATCCCTCACTGATCCCCCAAAGATGCCTGGGGGGTGCAGGCCAAACGACTCTTATCCCTGACAGCAATGAAAGCATCTCACTGCATGGAGCCTGGCAGCCACGCACAGGCTCCAGGGGCTTTGCTGATTACTGAAGTTTCCTGTGCTGACAAAGAGACCCCAAGGCATGCAGTGACCTGGAGGGGGGAACCCTGTACAGAGGAATTGGAGTGCAGCACAACAGATCTCTCAGACTAGAAACATGCTGTAGCACCTTACTGCAAGGTCCAGTGGGCACAGAAAGGCCCACCCCCAGACAAGCACAGCATCAGGTCCCAGCTCTTGAAACCCACCCATTTATTTAAAGATAACCTCAGGGCAGGAAGGAGATCCTGGGTTCACCTCCCCAGGGAGCTGCACGTGTCCCAGGGATGCTGCCTGTCTCCGAGCCAGCACCCAGCACCCATCCCTGCAAATCACTTTTGCACATCTTACCCATGGAGGAACCAGGTGCTTCCAGATTTTCCAAGCAAGCCACGAAGAGCCAGACAACAGAGTTTTGACATCCCACCTTCTCCTTGAGTTTTCCCCCCCTCTACTTGTTTTTCAAGCGACTTATAAAGCTGACGGCGCTTCGGGGGCACCTCGTCCCCTCGTAAAAATTTTCTACCTCTCTTCCTGCCAAATCCCAGGAGCCCCCACGTCCTGGCTGCTTTAGTCCTGGTAAAGCTGGGGGTATCACCCAGTGAGGGAATTGGAGTGGTTGGGACAACAGGGAATGAGGGCAGATGACCGTCACAGGGGGTGTGGGGTGGTGGCCACCGTGCTGACAGCAGGGAACACCCAGGGATGGACCAGGACATCGGACAGACAAAATAAGAACGGACTCAGCCTTTGCCCTTCTAAGCACCAAAATACACAGAGGTTTTGAAACAAAAGGGTTTAGAAATAGTTTGCAAAGGAAGTTCAGCCTTGTTCTGCTTTGAAGGACGCAGACCTGTGTACAGGACACTCACCCGTGTCGTAGTGAACGAGCAGGGAACCGGAATGATCCCCGGTCTCCAGCGGGTGGAAGTCCACCGTTACTTGTGTGGCGTCACCGATGCCGAGTGTCCCGACGGAGCGATCGACAGAGAAAGGGCTGCAACAGAGACACACATGCATCAGGACTGTGGGGGCAGATCTGGGGGCTCTTTTGCAGTCTAGTTCCCAGCTGCTCGTGCGAGGAGCAAACAAGCGGCCGGCAGCAGCAGCCCAGAACACAGGGGGTCAGAAACACGGCTGGCGACCCTCGCCTGCGAAGGGATCCGGCTCTCGGAAGACCCGAGGGTACGAAATGACTTCATCCCCCCCATATGCTGCAGCCAGGCTCCAGTCTGTACCAGACCCTCAGAGAATGGGTTTTGAAGAGCCCAGAGCAGCTAAGAGGTGTTTGCATGCACAGCTTGACCCTGATGTCCCCAGGAATCAGTCTTTTCCTGCCACCTATAAACCTCACCGTGAGACACACACTATCCTCCTTCTCCTCCTCCTCTCGCACACATGCCTGTACGTGTCTTGCAGCTTTGTGTGGCGGGGGTCTGGTGGAGAAGGGGGCTGCAGGGGTGGCTTCTGCAAGGAGCAGCCACAAGCTCTCTGCAGACCCCACGGAGCAAACACCAGCCAGCTCAAGGCCAGAGTCACTGCTCACCAAGGCCAAGCCCATCAGCAATAGTCACAGCGCCTCCGGGAACCGCGTGAGGAGAAAAAACCCGCAAGCAGCCGCTTTTTGCCCCCAGAGACGGGAGTGAGAAGAGGTGAGGAACTGTGCACACACCAAGGGCTCGGAACAAGGAGCAAGGGGGATGATGAGGTGTTTCAGGCAC
>BSDF01000207.1:0-16717 GCA_027925045.1 Hypotaenidia okinawae
GCTACCTGGGGACATGTCAGGCCAGGAACATATTTCAGCTCTTACACCCTTTTTTGGGAGCTATTGATGGATGTCTAGCAGTTTCAGAAGTGGTAAGTCCAGAAAGTGACTTCAGGCAATGTTAGGACTGTTCCCTTGGCATTGAAAACTCATAGCTCCTGGGTTATTTGGGTTGCTAATGTGCTACCTGGGGAGGTTTCAGGCCAGGAATATCATTAGGCCCTTGTGTCTTTTGTTTGGCAGCTCTTCCTTTACAATGATTAGGGTTGAAGGTGAACTCAGGTAGAGCCAGAAGATGATGTCAGGCACTGTTCAGACCATTCCCTTAAAAGAACTTCCTTCCTGAAGCAGTTTCAAAAGGTGAAGGGTGCTAGACCCCCAAATGAAGTCAGGCACTTTTAGGATGGATGCCTTGGCAAGGGAAGCCCTGAGCCCTATGGTCAGTGGTCCTGTTTGTAGTCTCTATGGGGAGGGTTCAGGCCAGGAATGTCTTTCATCCCTCACACCTTTTGTTGGGCAGCTCTTGGTGCAGTTTAGCAGCTTCAAAGGTGGAGGACTGTAGAGCCATGCAGTGATGCCTGGCACTCTCAGGGCTGTTTCCTTGGCTAGGAATGTGCTGAGCCTTAAGGTTACTCCTGCTGCTAGTAGGTTCCCTAGGGAGGTTTCAGGCCGGGATCATCTTTGGCCCTCTCCCGTACTTTTGGGGAGCTATTTCTGGGCACAGAAATAGCACAAGGTTCCTTGTGCTTCTAGTCTGATAACTGATGACCTTTCATGCCAGGAAAGTCCTTCAGCCCTTGCTCCTTTTGTTGGAGACATTGCTGGAGGCTTAGCACTTTCAAAGGTGGTTGCTGGTAGATTGAAAACTGACATCAAGCACTGTTAGGACCATTGTCTTGGCTAGGAATGCCCTTTGCCCCAAGGTTACTAGGGCATCATGTAGGCTGCCTTGGGAGGTTTCAGGCCAGGAACATCATTCAGCCTTCATAGATTTTTTTGGGGAGCTATTGTTGTATGTTTGGTATTTTCAAAGAGGGGCACTAGTAGTGTCAGAAAATGATGTCAGGCACTCTTAGGACCTTTCCCTTGGATAGGAAAGCCCTGACCACCATGGTTCCTGGGGCTTCTAGTGGGCTTCCTGGGGAGGTTTCAGGCCAGGAAACTTTGTCAGCACTTGCACCCTTTGTTTGCGACCTACCAGAAAGGTGGGAGATTCTCCCTGGCCCTCCTTTTGTTACTGTATTTATAGAATTAAAAAATAGAATCTTGGGAGCTGTCATGCAGCACATGTGTGATGGCCAGGGGATCAGGCCCAGTCAGCATGGGTTTACAAAGGGTAGATCCTGTCAAACTCACCTGATCCCCTCCTGTGACAAGGTGACCCGCTTCATGGGCGAGGGGAAGGCTGTGGATGTGTCTGCCTGGACTTCAGGAAAGACTCTGACACGGTTTCTCACAGCATTCTGATTGAGAAACTGGCTGCCACTGGCCTGGACAGGGGGACCCTCAGCTGGGTTCAAAACTGGCTGGATGGCCGGGCCCAGAGTGTGAATGGAAGAAAATCCAGCTGTAGGCTGGTCACTAGTGGTGTCCCCCAGGGCTCAGTCCTGGGCCCAGTTCTGACCTGGATGAAGGGATTGAATGTTCCCTCAGTGAGTTTGCAGAGGACACTGAGCTGGGAGGAAGAGTTGATCTGCCTGAGGGGAGGGAGGCTCTTCAGAGGGATCTGAACACACTGGACCCATGGGCTGAGACCAAGGGGATGAGGTTTAACAAGGCCCAGGGCAGAGTGCTGCACATGGGACAGAACAACCCCCTGCAGCGCTACAGGCTGGGGGAGCCTGGCTGGAGAGCTCTCAGGAAGGGAAGGACCTGGGGGTGTTGGGTTGCTGCAGGCTGAACATGAGCCAGCAGTGTGCCCAGGTTGCCAGGAAAGCCCATGGCATCCTGGCTTGTATCAAAAATAGTGTGGCCAGTAGGTCTGGGGAGGGGATTTTGCCCCTGGACTGGGCACTGGTGAGACCACACCTGGAGTGCTGGGTCCAGTTCTGGGCTCCTCAGCATCAGAAGGACATGGAGGTCCTGGAGCGAGTCCAGAGAAGGGCAACCAGGCTGGGGAAGGGGCTGGAGGGCAAATCCTCTGAGGAGCGGCTGAGGGAGCTGGGGGTGTTCAGCTTGGAGAAGAGGAAGCTGAGGGGAGACCTTCTCACTGCCTACAATGACCTGAAAGGAGGATGCAGAGAGGTGAGCGATGGTCTCTTCAGCCAAGTATCAGGAGATTGAACAAGGGGCAATGGGCTCAAGCTGAGCCAGGGCAGGGTCAGATATGATGTTAGGAAAATTTTTAACTGGAAGAGTTGTCAGGGCCTGGAACAGGCTGCCCAGGGAGGGGGTTGAGCCCCCGACCCTGGGTGTGTTTCAAGAAAAGGGTAGATGAGGTACTTAGAGATACCGTTTAGCACAGCACAGGAACACTTGCACTTGATGATCTTAAAGGTCTTTCCCAACCTTGTGATTCTGTGATTCTTTTTCATGTTTCACTGCAAGTCGGCGTGACTCCTGGGGGCGGAGCTTATCGCGGCAGCGGCAGTTTAAAAACTGAAGGAACTGCTGCCCCAGTTTAGTCGCCGAGGAAGAGAGCTCAGGCAAGGGAGACCCGGCGGTGGAGCCCTCTGAAAAGCGGCAACCCCCGAGCATTGATCCTCGAGGGCAAATAAAAGAAGGAGAGGAGAAAAGGAGAGACCCCGCGACGCACCCGGCGGCAGCCATTGCCTCTCGCTGAGACTGCACGTCGGCGTGACTCCTCGGGGGCGGAGCTTAGCGCGGCAGCGGCAATCCGACTCCCTACAAGAGGCGCCTCTGGGAGCGCATGGCGACCAGGATGGGCAAACAGGGCGTGGCGCGGCAGAAGGGCGTGGCGCGGCAGTTCGCGCAGGCAGGGCAAGCAGGCAGGGTGAGCCTTCCCTCCTAGCTCAGAGGGGAAATTGAGCACACCAGCTCAGAGTACACAGGTTGAGCCAAGGGCTCCCTGTTTCTTGTGTCCAGACATTTGGACCATGGTGTCCACCAGGCGGAGACCTTCCCCCTACAAATCTGGGGCAACCCCAATGAGGGATGTGCCTAAGGACACCTCGGTCCAGGTCACTGGCTGCAGGGAATGTTTGAGTCTGCTGCTGCCAAGCGAAAGTGGCAAGGGCCTCACCTGTGTGAGGTGTGAGCAGGTGGATGACCTCCTCTGCTTAGTTGCCAATCTTGAGGATGAGCTCGAAAGGCTGAAAGCCACTCGGGAAAGGGAGCTCAGCCTTGTTGTGGAGCTTAGGGAGGAGGTAGATAGACTGCGGACCATCAGAGAATGCGAGCGGGAGATAGACTGGTGGAGTGACTCTCTGCGAGAAAGGCGCAGAGATTGCACTTCCCAGACTAAGGGAGTATTGGGAGAAATGGCCCCTCTCTCTCACCATAGTCAAGCAGGGAGAGACAGCTTGAGAGGAGAGGAGGAATGGCAGCAGGTCTCAGCCCGGCGTTGCAGGCGACCCCCATCCCGACCTACCTCGGTTCCCCTGGTCCCTCTCTGTAACAGGTATGAAGCCCTGAAACCAGAGGGAGACGTGAGTGATGATGACATGGGAGCGCTGCCGTCAAGCTTGCCCAAGGTAAGGCGGACGGCTCCACGTTTGAAGACTGCTTCCTCCAGGAAAGAAAGGAGGGTGATAGTTGTGGGCGACTCTCTTCTGAGAGGAACAGAGGGCCCAATATGTCGGCCTGACCCTACCCATAGGGAGGTGTGTTGCCTTCCCGGGGCACAGATCAGGGATATTTCTAGAAAACTCCTCAGCCTTATCCGCCCCTCCGATTATTACCCTTTATTGGTAGTTCAGACTGGCAGTGATGGGATTGCTGATAGAAGCCTGAGGATTATAAAAAATGATTTTAGGAGGCTGGGGAAGTTAGTCGATGGAGCGGGCATACAAGTTGTGTTTACCAGTATTCCTTTGGTGGCAGGGGCAAACACTGAGATAAGCAGAAAAGGCCATCTTATAAATGCATGGCTGAGAGGCTGGTGCAAACACAAAAATTTTGGATTCTTTGATCACGGGGCAGTCTACTCGGCACCTGGCCTGAGGACAGCTGATGGGAATTGCCTGTCTCCAAAAGGGAAACGGATACTTGCCCAGGAGCTGGCAGGACTTGTAGAAAGGGCTTTAAACTAGATAGGAAGGGGGAAGGGGATAAAGCCAGGTCTGCTAGAGATCGGCCTGGGGAAGTGGTATTGGGATTAGGAGAGAGGCAAGGGGCTCAGCTGAGGTGCGTCTACACTAACGCACGCAGCATGGGCAACAAGCAAGAAGAGTTGGAAGCCATAATGCGGCAGGCAAACTATGATCTGGTTGCCATAACAGAAACATGGTGGGACTGCTCCCATGACTGGAGTGCTGTAATGGATGGCTACAAACTCTTCAGGAGAGACAGGCAAGGAAGGAGGGGTGGTGGTGTGGCTCTATACGTTAGGGAATCCTTTCCTGCTACTGAGATTGTGACTAGGGATGATAACATTGAATCCCTATGGGTAAAGATCAGAGGAAGGGCTGACAAGCAGTCATCCTGGTGGGCGTCTGTTATAGACCGCCAAACCAGGATGAAGAGACAGATGAGGTGTTCTACAAGCAGCTGGCACGAGCTGCACGGTCATCAGCCCTTGTCCTCATGGGGGACTTCAACTTCCCTGACATATGCTGGGAGTATAGCACAGCACAGAAGAAGCAGTCTAGGAGGTTTTTGGAGTGCACAGAGGATGCATTCCTGATGCAGCTGGTCAGAGAGCCCACAAGAGGAACTGCCCCGCTAGACCTGCTGTTCGTGAACAGGGAAGGTCTGGTAGGAGATGTGAAGGTTGGGGGCTGCCTTGGACAGAGTGACCATGAAATGATACATTTCTCAATTCATGGTGGAGCTTGGAGGGGGAATAGTAAAACTGCTACCTTGGACTTTCAGAGGGCGGACTTTGATTTGTTCAAGAGACTGGTAGGGGGAGTCCCTTGGCATTCAGTCTTAGCGAACAAAGGGGTACAAGAGAGCTGGTTGCTCTTCAAGAAGGAAGTCTTAAGGGCGCAGGAGCAGGCGGTCCCCCTGAGCCGCAAAATGAGCCGGCGGGGAAGAAGACTGGCGTGGATGAATAGGGAGTTACTCTTGAGGCTCCGGGAGAAAAAGAGAATCTACCGCCTGTGGAAGGAGGGACAGGTAACTGAGAATGAATTCAAGGAAGTTGTCAGGATGTGTAGAGGTGAAATCAGAAAGGCAAAAGCCCAGCTTGAATTTAACCTGGCCGCTGGGGTGAAAAGGAATAACAAACTCTTTTATAAGTACATTAACAGTAAGAGGAGGACAAAGGAGAATATCCACTCTTTACTGGATGAGGCTGGGAATGTGATCACTGAGGATAAGGAAAAGGCAGAGGTTCTGAATGCCTTCTTTACGTCTGTCTTTAAAGGTCAGACCAGTTATCCTCAGGGTACCCCTCTCTCTGACCTGGTAGTCTCGACTGTGGAGCATGCTAACTCCCCTGTGATTCTGGAAGAAACGGTCAGAGACTTCCTACTCCAACTGGACTGCCACAAGTCCATGGGGCCGGATGAGATCCACCCAAGAGTGCTGAGGGAACTGGCAGAGGTGGTAGCCGAGCCGCTTTCCATTATCTATCAGTCCTCCTTGTTGACTGGTGAGGTCCCAGAAGACTGGAGGCTCGCCAATGTGACTCCCATTTACAAGAAAGGTTGTAAGGAGGATCCAGGGAACTACAGGCCTGTTAGCCTGACCTCGGTTCCAGGGAAGGTTATGGAACAGATAGTCTTGAGGGAGATCATAGAATCATAGAATTGTAGGGGTTGGAAGGGACCTCGAGAGATCATCGGGTCCAACCCCCTGCCAAAGCAGCTCCCTAGGACATTTCACTCAGATAGGCATCCAGACGGGTCTTGAATATCTCCAGAGAAGGAGACTCCCCCACCTCCCTGGGCAGCCTATTCCAGTGCTCTGTCACCCTCACTGTGAAAAAGTTTCTCCCCATGTTGGTGCGGAACTTCCTGTGCTCCAACTTGCAGCCATTGCCCCTTGTCCTGTCTCCACAGACACTGAGAAGGGGCTGGCTGATTCCCCTGCATCCCCTGCTTAAGATAATTGTAAACATTAATTAGGTCTCCCCTTTAGTCTTCTCTTCTCAAGGCTGAACAGTCCCAATTTTCTCAACCTTTCCTCATAGGGGAGATGCTCCAGGCCCTTTATCATCTTCGTAGCCCTATCATGTGGTATGTGCGGGTGGCCGGGGGATCAGGCCTAGCCAGCATGGGTTCATGAAGGGCAGGTCCTGTTTGACCAACCTGATCTCCTTCTATGATCTAGTGACCCATCTGCTGGATGAGGGAAAGGCTGTTGATGTGGTCTACCTAGACTTCAGCAAAGCCTTTGACACTGTCTCCCACTGTATTCTCCTGCAGAAGCTGGCAGCCCGTGGCTTGGATGGGTACACCCTCGGCTGGGTAAGGAGCTGGCTGGAGGGCCGGGCTCAGAGAGTGGTAGTAAATGGAGTTAAATCCAGCTGGCGACTGGTCACGAGTGGTGTTCCCCAGGGGTCGGTGCTGGGGCCTGTCCTCTTCAATATCTTTATTGATGACCTAGATGAGGGCATTGAGTGCACCCTCAGTAAGTTTGCAGATGACACTAAATTGGCTGGGAGTGTGGATCTGCCTGGGGGTAGCGAGGCCCTGCAGAGGGATCTGGACAGGCTGGAGAGCTGGACTGAAGCCAATGGCATGAGGTTCAACAAGAGCAAATGCCGAGTCCTGCACTTTGGCCACAACAACCCCAGGCAGCACTATAGGCTTGGGGCGGAGTGGCTGGAGGACTGTGTGGAGGAAATGGACCTGGGGGTACTGATAGATGCACAGCTGAACATGAGCCGACAGTGTGCGCGGGTGGCCAAGAAGGCCAACGGCATCCTGGCTTGCATCAAAAATAGTGTGACTAGTAGGAGCAGGGAGGTAATTGTCCCCCTGTACTCAGCACTTGTGAGGCCGCATCTCGAGTACTGTGTTCAGTTTTGGGCCCCTCACTACAGGAAAGACATTGAGGCCCTGGAGCGCGTTCAGAGGAGGGCTACTAAGCTGGTGAGGGGTCTGGAACACAGGCCTTATGAGGAGCGTCTGAGGGAGCTGGGATTGTTCAGCCTGGAGAAGAGGAGGCTCAGGGGAGACCTTATAGCTCTCTATAACTTCCTGAAGGGAGGTTGTAGTGAGCTGGGGGTCGGCCTCTTCTCCCGTGTAGGCAGTGACAGAACTAGAGGGAATGGTATCAAGCTGCGCCAGGGGAGATTCAGGCTGGACATTAGGAAGCACTGCTTCTCGGAAAGGGTAGTCAGGCACTGGAATGCACTGCCCAGGGAGGTGGTGGAGTCACCAACCCTGGGGGTGTTCAAGGAAAGACTGGATGTTGTATTGAGGGATATGGTTTAGTGGGAGCTAGTAGTAATAGGTGAATGGTTGGACTGGATGATCTTCTAGGTCTTTTCCAACCTTAAAAATTCTGTGATTCTGTGATTCTGTGATTCTGTAATTTCCCAGCCCTGGTTTGATCAGGAGAAACAACTCTGATGGACAGAAGGATTTCTCCCCAGCTGAGGGAGGGAACATCAGAGATGAGATCATAGAGTGATCCCCATGAGGGCTGAGACACCAGGAGGGAGCCTAGAAGAACTGGTCTTCTCCTGCTGAGCTGGGCTGGGCTCCTGGGATGGAGGGAGCTCATGGCAAACCTGCAGGACTGAAGAGAGACAGCTGTGCCCAGGAGCAGCTCCTCTGTCAAGCACACAGGGCTGGGGACACTGCCTGGAGGCACCGAGGGGAGACCTGTGAGGCTGAGAGAGCTGATGGATGCTGAGAGCTCACTGCAGGAGAAATCTCCACAGCACTCTCCCTGGTATGTGTGTGGGTGCAGGGCAATGCAGGTTCTGTTCCTGGAGGGATCTCCTGAAGCTGGGACATGGGGCAGTGTGGGGGTTCTGTCAGGAGAGCTCACTGGAGGAAAGAGGTAAAGAGACTGCTTAGAATTTTCTGTTCCTGTGACTAGGTGGGGTGCGGGAGCTGAGCTTTTCTTGATAACTTTGCAGAAGGCAGTGCAAACTCATTGGTCATGAGGACTTGTCAGAGCATCTCCTGAGCCCTGCACACACAGAGGTTCCCTGGGTAGTGCCCTGATGCCAGGAGGGGTCTGCAGAGCAGAGCTGAGCACAGGGCAGGTTGGATGAGGTCTGTGAGCACAGAGCAGGAGGTGACATGGGCAAAGAGCAGCAGCTGCAGGGACAGCTGCAGGCAGCAGAGACATTGTCAGGGAGGGATCAGGAGCTGCTCCCAGCAATGCCCTGGCAGTGGGGGTTTGGTACCTCCCTGACATCCCCCACAGTGCAGACACATTATCACAGCCATCCCCTGGTTTCTGCCACCCAGCACAGGCTCTGCGAACAGACTTCCAGGGTTTCAGGATAAGTTTCAGCCCAACACCCAGTGATGAGAAACCCCTGAGTGCCTGTCTGCCGTTCTGTTCCTGTCCTGCCTTGGCTGCAGCATTTCTTGCTGTTTCCCTTCCTGTCCTTGCTGCCTTTGTCCCACCATTACCTGGGGCTCTGGGCATTCCCATTGGTGGGGCTGGCACTGAGCTGACCCTCACTCAGCAGGGAGCTGAGATTCTCCTTGAGTAGAATGAGACCGCAGGAGGGCTTTGGAGCTCTGCCCTGGGAGACTGGATTCCTCAGCTCCCTGCAGGGTCCAGAGCAGCTCTCCCCACTCTGCACTCAGGGGAAGGTTTCCCTGGCACTGCAGCAGCAATGTCAGGCAGTTCTGACAGAACAAACACTCCTCAGCTACAGGCAGCAGAAAAGCAAAGCTCCAAAGCTCTGCTCTGCCCTGGGGTGAAACTGGAGTGACAGTGCTGAAAAGCTCCTTCCTCTCCACAGGGGATTTAGTCTGAGATCACACCATCCTTCTATTGACTGACTGCTGCCAGGCAGGAAGGAGTTCTGAAATGCCTAGAGCTAACTCTCCTCCAGCTGGTACCTTGTTTGATCCAACACAAAACAGAATTCCCCAAAGGGATCTGCCAAAAGTCCTCCTGAATACAGAGAGAGCCTGTTTGACAGAATTCCCTATAAATTGGAAGAGGTTTTCCTTACATCATTTTGTGGCTCTACTAGTGTCCTCCTTTAAACGTTCTAATTGTACAGTAATTGCTCCCAAATAAATCTGTGAAGGCTGAATGATGTTCCTGACATGAAACCTCCCCAGGTAGCCCACATGCAGCCCTGGTAACCTTGGGGCCAAGAGCATTCCTAGCAAAGGGAATGGTCCTAAGAGGGCCTGACCTCATTTTGGAGCTTTACCAGAGTCACACTTCAAAAATCCAAAACGTACAGCAATATCTCCCAAACAAAAGGTAGAGGAATGAACGATATTCCTGACCTAAACCTCCCCATGTAGCTCAGGAGAAGCACCAGTACCCCTGGGGATCAGGACTTTCCTTTCCAAGGGAACAGTCCTAACAGTGCCTGATGTGATTTTCAGGATATACCAGGGTCCATCTCCCAAACTGATAAACATCCAGTGATAGTTCCAAACAAACTGTGTGAAGGCTGAAAGATGTTATTGGCCTGAAACCTCCCAGGCTAGCCCACTAGCAGACCAGGTTACCTTTGGGCTCAGAGTATTTTTAGCCATGGGAATGGTCCTTAAGACGACTGACATAATTTTCTGGCTCTACCAGCATCCACCTTCAACACTGATACATGTCCTGCAGTAGCTCCCAAACAAAAGGGGTGAGGGCCTAAAGAGGTTCTGGGCCTGAAAGCTCCACAGGTAACCCACTAGCAGCAGGAGAGACTGTAAGGCTCAGGACACTCCCAGCCAAGGTAACAACCCTTATAGAGCCTGACTTCAATGCACGGCTCTACAGTCCTCCACCTTCAAAACTCATACATTGCACTAACAGCTCCAAAGCAAAATGTGTGAGGGATGAAAAAGTTCCTGGCCTGAAACCTTCCCATGTAGACTGAAAACAGGACCACTCATTTTGTGTGTCAGCAAGTGCCTGACTTCATTTTTGGGCTCTATCAGAATCCACCAAAAATTATGATAAATATCCACCAGTTCCACCAAAAAAAAGCACAATTAACCGTGGGGCTGAGGGTGTTCCTTGTCAAGGGAACAGTTGTAAGAATGCCTGATGTCATTTGCAGAAATTGCAAGACTTATTCCTCAAAGAAGAGTTGCCTCAATTCTCACTGTGCCTTTTCCTCCTTGGACAGGTCTCCACACTTGAGAGCAGCAGATGTCCAACAGCAGCTCCATCAGCCAGTTCCTCCTCCTGGCCTTTGCAGACACACGGGAGCTGCAGCTCCTGCACTTCTGCCTCTTCCTGGGCATCTACCTGGCTGCTCTCCTGGGCAATGGCCTCATCATCCTCACCATAGCCTGGGACCACCGCCTCCACACCCCCATGTACTTCTTCCTCCTCAACCTCTCTGTTACTGACCTTGGCTGCATCTCCACCACTCTTCCCAAATCCATGGCCAATTCCCTGTGGGACTCCAGGGACATTTCCTACACAGGATGTGTGGCTCAGCTCTTTTTCTTTTAATTTTTTATAGTCACAGAGTTCTGTCTCCTGACTGTCATGGCCTATGACCGCTACGTTGCCATCTGCCACCCCCTGCACTACGGGACCCTCCTGGGCAGCAGAGCTTGTGTCCACATGGCAGCAGCTGCCTGGGGCGGTGGGTTTCTCAATGCTGTGCTGCACACAGCCAATACATTTTCCCTGCCCCTCTGCCATGGCAATGCTCTTGACCAGTTCTTCTGTGAAATCCCCCCGATCCTCAAGCTCTCCTGCTCACATGCCTACCTCAGGGAAACTGGACTCATTGTGGTCAGTGTCTGTTTATTTTTTGGCTGTTTTGTGTTCCTTGTGGTGTCCTATGTGCAGATCTTCAGGGCTGTGCTGAGGATCCCCTCGCAGCAGGGACGGCACAAAGCCTTTTCCACCTGCCTCCCTCACCTGGCTGTGGTCTCCCTCTTTCTCAGCACTGGCATGATTGCCAACCTGAAGCCCCCCTCCTTTTCGTCTTTATTTTTGGAACTGGTCGTGTCATTTCTTTATTCGGTGTTTCCACCAGCAGTGAACCCCCTCATCTACAGCATGAGGAACCAGGAGCTGAAGGATGCCATGTGGAAACTGAAGACTGGATGTTTCTAAGCAGCAATAAACTCTTCCTCTGCATATCACTGACCATGGAACTCACAATAGCACCAGTATGTGGAATCTTGGGATTATTTTCCTTTCTTGTTTGTCAAAACTATAATAATATGCAGCACGTTTATCTTATTCCTTATTAAGTTGATGTACAGGTATAGGAGCAGGTATAGCATAGAGCTTGAAATTTAGCTAGATAATCATGTAGAATGGTCTCGGGGTGAAAAGAGGGGGGGAAGCCAGACAAGTCTGGTTTTCTCTCCTAGCAGAGGGCCTGTGATAACTTCATGCTAACTCGAGGAAAAGGTCAAAGGCAAGAACTCGAGGACAGAATGGTGTCACCCCAGGGCTGCTCCCTCGGGCAGCAGAGCCGAGGCGCGTCGCGTATCTCTTCGACAAAGAAAAACAGAGGGCTGAAATACGTCCATGGGCCCCTCACAAGGACATCAACTAGCACAGACTGATAGAGGCACTGCAAGCTGGCAAGATCCTCGCATTCCAGGCGAGAGGTGAAAATACATCATGAGGAAGACATACAGCCTTCCTCCCAGAGATCCCTGTCTGCGACCCTCACAAGGATCTGCGCAAGCGCCAAGGACTGATAAGCTAATTAGCATGAGAAGCGAGAGTAGGTGGGTTCAGGTACTTAATATGTACAGGCGTTGATTGAATATTCATTGTTTTATTGTATAAATGTGGGGTCGGTCTGCTGCCTCGGGGTGCACGCTTGTGGAGGAAGGATCCCCCGTGCATCTGCGCGCAATAAACATCCCTACTGTATAACTTTCCAGTTATAGAGTCGATTTCCGTACGTCAAGGTATCTCCAGGTCTCGTGTGACACAGACACTTTGTAGTGATGAGCTGTGCTCTCTTTGTATCATGTCTGCCTGGAAAGGTGCACAGTATTTTCTTTCTTTTGTTTTCTCCTGGCATTTATAAAAGTTTTACAAGGACATTTTCATCAGCTGAATCACTCTCCTACGTGTCTGCAATGGCAATGCTTTCCCACCATGACAGAACAGGAATTTCCTGGAAGTGTACCATAGCACCATAGAATCACTTAGGTTGCCCCTATAATCATGGATCTAAACACCCTGCCTAGTCCACCTCTAGACCATGTCCTAAGGCACAACATCCACATGCCTTTTAAATACCTCCAGGGATGGTGGCTCCACCACTTCCCTGGGCAGCCTGTTCCAATACTTGACTACCCTTTCAGTAAAGAGATTCTTCCTGATAGCTGACCTAAATCTCCCCTGGTGCAATCTGAAATCCTCTAATCCTATCACTTGTAACCTGAGATAAGAGACCAAACCCCACCTCTCTTAACCCCCCTTGCAGGTAGTTGTGGAGAGCAATAAGGTCTCCCCTCAGCCTCCTTTTCTCAAGACTAAAATGCCCCAGTTCCCACAGGCACTCCTCACAGGACTTGTGCTCCAAACCCTTCTCCAGCTTTGTTGCCCATCTCAGGACACGCTCCAGCATCTCAACATCCTTCATGTAGTGAGGGGCCCAAGACTGGACATGGTACATGACGTGTGGCCTCCTCAGAGCTGACTGTAATGGAACAATCACTCCTCTTCTCCTGCTAGTCACACTATTCCTGATACAAGCCAGGATTGCATTTGTCTGCTTGGCCACCTGGGCACACTGCTGGCTCCTGTTCAGCCAGTTGTTCACTAACATCCCCCTGTCTGTTTTCTCCAGGCAGCTCTCCAGCCACTCTGCCCCAGGCCTGTAGCACTGCCTGGGGTTCTTGTGACCAAAGTGGGGGACCCAGCACTTGGCCTTGTTGAACCCCATACAGCTGGCTTCTGCCCATCGATTCAAGTTGTCCAGGTCCCTCTGCAGAGCCTTCCTGCCTTCCAGAGAATTGACACTCCCACACAATTTGGTGTCATCTGCAAATTTACTGAGGGTCCAATTGATCCCCTCATCCAGATCATCAATAAAGATGTTAAAGAGAACTGGCCCCAGCCCTGAGCCCTGGGGAACACCACTTGTGACCTGCTGCCAGCTGGATTTACCTCCATTCACATCAGCAGTTTGTGCCTGGCCTCCATCCAGTTTCTGACCCAGCAAAGAGTATACCCACCTAATCCATAAGCAGCTATTTTCTCCAGGAGGAGAAATCTTGTGGGAGACAGTGATGAAGGCTTCCCTGAAGTCCAGGTAGACCACATCCACAGCCTTCCCCTCATCCACTGAGCAGGTCACCTTGAGATCAGGTTGGTCAAGCACCATCTGCCTTTCCTAAACCCATGCTGACTGGGCCTGATCCCCTGAGTGTCCTGCCTGTGTTGCATGATGGGACTCAAGATGATTTGTTCATCCACTTTCCTCAGAACCAAGGTCAGTCTGACAGGCACTTAGTTCCCTGGCACCTCCTTCTGTCCCTTCTTGTAGATGGCTGTCACATGGGCCAGCTTCCAGTCAGGTGGAACCACTCTGGTCAGCCAGGGCAGCTGGTAAATAAGGGGAAGTGGCTTGGTGAGCACTTCTGCCAGCTCCCTCAGTGCCCTCAGGTGTATCCCATCTGGAGCCATGGACTTGTGCAGATCTAGGCAGCTGAGCAGGGTCATAATCCCCTGGGATTATGGGGGATTTGGCCTACTTCCTGTCCCCATCTTTCCACTCAGGGGTCTGGGTATCAGGAGACAACTGGTCTTACTACTAAAGACTGAGGCAAAAAGGGCATTAAGTACCTCAGCCTTTTCTTTGTCCTTTGTCAAAATGCCTCCTCCCCTACTCCCCCCCGTCCTATAAAGGTGGGAGATTCTCCCTGGTTCTCCTTTTGGGAACAATGTATTGATAGAATTAATAGCAAAAGGAGGGCCAGGGAGAATCTCACACCTTTATTGTTGAGTGCAAAGGAAAGGTGCAAAGGCTGATAAAGGTTCCTGTCCAGAAACCTCCTCAGATAGCACACTAGCAGCCCTGGTAACCTTGGGCCAAAGGGCATTCCTAGCCAAGGGAACCAACTTCAAAATACAGCTGTCATTTTTGCACTCTAACAGCGTTTACATTCCAAAATACCAAATATTCAGCAACAGCACCCAAACAAATTTGTGAGGGACCAAAGATCTTACTGTCCTGAAACCTCCTCAGGTTGTGTCATTGTTTGTTTCCCAATAATTGGTCGGAAACAAAGTAATCCAAATACAAATTTAAGTTTATTAATCAGCAGGTGACAAAAGGCAAAGCAGCGCTGGGGTCCGGGGAGTCTCAGCTCTACCAGCAGCCGCGCGGTTCCTGCCCCAGTTCTGGTTTTGATCGTGTTGTAGTTCCTGGTCTAGAATCTCCCATCAAACCTTCCGTGCAGTCTTCTGCGCGTGCACCAGCTGTTATTAGGGGGTCGTCCTCTACCTTCTGGTGGTCGGTGGGATGAAGTCGCTTGTCTTCCTCACTTGTCCCTCAGTTCACTCCCTGTTCCATATTTGGTCCTCTTCAGCAATAAGCTCTTTGATTGGTTGCTTTGATTCCTGCGGTTTCTGCTTCTAAGTTCTCTATTACTTAATTCTCTGCCTCGTTAGCTACTCACAATATACGTTACATAGTTATTCTTATAAAACAGGATGTTGCAACCTGTTTCAGGGTACAGGTGGTTTGCTGAACAAAAGGCTCATCTGTCACAAATAGGACTTTTTGTAGCAAAATCTACAGGACTGGTGATGCACAATGCAGGGTCTCACTGAACCCCACAGCTCAGCACGTACAGCTCAGAGCTGTCCTGAAGAAGGACCATCCCTACAATTGTGTGTCCTAGAGTTCCTCCCCTCCCAACCCTCCTTTATGTTTGTCATGACTTGACTGGTGTAGAATATCTACTGTGGCCACTTTGGGTCACCTGTCCTGCCTGTGTCCCCTCCCAGCTCCCTGGGTGCCCCCCATGTTCTCCTTAGCAGGCCAGTAGGAACAACTGAACAGTCCCTGACTGCCTGGACACAACTAAACCATCCCTGTGTGATCAGCACTGCTCTCAGCCCAACTGCCAATCACAGCATTTCACCCACTGCTAGGCAGAAAATGAACTCTCTCCTGGCTGAAACCAGGCCACCTTTTAGACAACAAGTGCAACACAAGGGTGGGCTCACTCCTGCAGCCATAGAGTGTGGATAATCCCTTTGGTCAGTCCTGGTCAGCTGGGCCTGTCTGTCCCCTGCCAGGCACTTGTGCACTCCCAGTTGCTTAAGTGGTGGTGGGGTAACCCACTGGTGCTGGGGAGGGGAGGCATGGGGGGCATAGCTAGGTGCAAGGGGGGATATTGAAGGATTGTGTGAGGAAGGGGGCTTGAGGGGGATACAGGGGGGAGTTGGGGAGCCGCCAGAGTTGCTGGGTGTGGGGAAGGGTTGGCTGGGGGAGGGTTAAGGCGCAGAGAGGTACCTGTGATTACTGCAGGGGGGCATAGGGAAGGCCTAGGGGAGTGCTTGGGTGTGATATAGGGGGATTTGGAGGGCAAAAGGGAAGGTTTTTGTGGGATAATATAGCTGTGAGGCTATATAAATACAGGGTAGGGGAATCAAGGGGGACCTGGGAAAGGAGGGCACCCATGGGTGCTGGGATGGATGGTGGAAGGGGAGTATGGGGGTGCTGGGGGGAATTGGGGAGATTCTGTTGTGAAAAGCGAGGGATGGGCAGCAATGGGGGATTTGGGTGCTGGCAGGAGTGCTTGGGAGTTAAGGGTGGGCTGTTAGGGTTTCAGGTGTGTGGGGCACCCATGGGTGATGGGAGGCAGCATGGGGGTGTTATAGGAGGGTGCTGGGGTAGATTTTGGATGACTGGGGGGGAAGTGGAGGTTTAGGGCAGTAATATGGAGCTATACTTTCCAGCTATACCAGTGTCCACCTTTCAACCTGTTAAACGTCCAGCAGTATGTCCAAGCAAAAGGTGTGAGAGGTGACAGATGTTCCTGGCCTGAAACCCCCCCAGGTAGCACACTGGCAGCCCCAGTACCTTTGGGCCTCAGGGCTTTCCTTGCCCAAACTGGGTCCTAAAAGTATCTGATGTCATCTTCTGTCTGTTCCATAGTCCAAGGTTGAACAAGCCAAACGTCCAGCAACAGTGTCCCAGGGTCTTTAACACCTACTGCTGTCATTTTGTTCCAGGCACCACAAGCTGGAGAGCCATCTGCAAGCACACAGGAACCATTAACAAAATGGAGCTTCATCTCAAACAGACCTTGGAAAACTCTGTGATTTGATGAGCAGGAACATCAAGAAGATTTCCAATTGGAAGAGATCTTCTCCTCCTGTCAAGATAGGGTTAGGGGGCTTGTGTGGAGAGGCTGAGAGACCCAAGCTTCTACAGACTGGGGAAGGGGAAGCTGTGGGAGAATATAAGATAGGAAGCCCACCAAAACTCCACAGAATGGAGGTGAGGATAAAGAAATGTGAATCTGAGGGTAGTGCTGTGGTCACAGGCAGGGAA
>BSDF01000208.1:0-16329 GCA_027925045.1 Hypotaenidia okinawae
AGGAAACTGGGGGCACTGGAAACCAGGGTGGGGAGACCCCGGTGTGCCAGGAAACCAGGGTGCCTGCAAACTTGGGTCAGGTGAAACCATGTTAAGGAGATCTCAATGTACCAGGAATATGGGGTGCCGGGAACCAGTGTCCTGGGAACCAGTGGCCCAGGAAATCAGGGCCCAAGAAACCAAGTGCTCATGGAAACCGAGGTGCCAGGAGACAGGGGTTCTGTAAATTCAGTGAGCTGGGAAAACAGCCAGGGGCATGGGAAACCTGGGTCCTGGGAAACCAAGCACATGAGAAACCAGGGTGATGGGAAACCAGTGGCACAGGAATCTGGGGGCGTGGGAAACAAGGGCCTTGGGAAACTGGGCTGCTGGGAATGTGGAGTGCTAGGCAACTGGGGGCACAGGAAACCAGGCTGCCAGGAAACTGGTGTGCCAGGAAAATGAGAGGGGGGCGGAAAAACAGGGTGAGGAGACATGGGTGTGCCAGGAAAACGGGGTGCTGGCAAACAGGGCACACAGTAAACCAAGGTGCTGGGAAACCAGCGTTCCAGGCTACTGGGGGCTCAGGGAATCGGCGTCCTAGTAAATCAGTGTCTAGGGAAACCAGTGAGCTGTGAAACCAGGTCCCAAGAAACCAGGGGCTCATGGAATCTGGGGTGCTGGGAAACCAGCATGAATGGAAAAAGGGGGCGTGGGATATTAGGGGTGTGGGAAAACAGTGGCACAGGAAGAGGGGGGGGCGTACGAAAAGAGGAGTGCTTGAAACCAGAATGCTGGGCAAATGGGGGAGCAAGAAATTGGTGTCCTGGAAAAACCATTGCCCCAGGAAAACAGCGGCCCAGCAAAACAGGGACAAAGAAAGCAGGGGCTCATGGAAACTGGAGTGCTGGGTTACTGGGGTCCTGTAAATTCAGTGACCCAGAAAACCAGGGGCATGGGAAACCTGGGTCCTGGGAAACTGGGGGCATGAGAAACCAGGGTGCTTGGAAAATAGGAGCACATGAAAAGAGTGGTGTGGGAGCCTGGGGGTATAGAAGACTAGGGGTGCAGGAAACTGGGTTTGCAGGAAACTGGGGGTGCAGGAATCCCGGGTGGGGAATCACTGGTGATTCGGGAAACTAGGGTGCTGGGAAAACGGGTACACAGGAAACCAGTGATGTGGGAAAAGAGGGGGGCAGGAAACCAGGAGTGTGGGAACCAGGAGTTATGGGAAACTAGGGGTGAGGGAAAGTGTTTTGCTGAGAAACCAAGGTGCTAGGAAGCTGAGGGTTCAGGAAAAGGAGTGGTGAGCCCCCGGTGTGCTAGGCAAATGGGGGCGTGGGAAACTGGGGTGCCAGGAAACTGGGATCCTGTAAATTCAGTGACCCAGTGTCCTAGTTTCAGTCAGGATAGAGTTAACTTCATTTGTAACAGCTGATGGGATGCTGTGTTTGGGAGTTACAATGAAAGCAGTGCTGAGAACACCCTGATGTTCTTAGTTGCAGTCAGACAGTCAAGGACTTTCTCAGCTTCTTCCTATTTCTCTATTCATGAGAAAGGAGGGGCGAAGCCAGGACAGGTGACCCAGATGGGCCAAAGAGAGTATTCCATGCCAATGACGTCCTGCCCAGGAGAACGGGGGTCTGAGGGGAGGAAGAAGAGGGGCGGTGGCGGGACGCGTGCTGCTTGGGGGGACGGTCGGGTTCCGGGACAGCTCTGGGTGGTACGGCCTGAGTTGTGTGGTTGGGGAGAAACTGCATTGGGGATCAAGAGTTTCATATTCTTTTGCTCTAAAGTCCTGTTAGCATTGGTATATTTTATCTTTCTGTGACCATGGTGAGGACATGAGGAAGTGGCATAGGCAGCCCACCTCAGCCCTCCAGGCACGAGTAAATGACCTGCGAGGTAAAAGAACCGCACAACGCGATTTTGCCAGGAAGAAGGCTGCACCAGTGAGCAGCCAATACAATCAGCAACAATAGAGGAGCCCTGCCTCCAGCCAGGTGGAGGAGAGGGATAACCGTGTTTATTGGACTGTGTGGATCCGATGGCCTGGTACATCAGACCCACAGGAGTACAAGGCTCTGGTGGATACTGGTGCCCAGTGTACTCTAATGCCATCGAATCACGTAGGGACAGAACCTGTCAGCATTTCTGGAGTGACAGGGGGGTCCCAACAATGGAGTGTGTTAGAGGCTGAAGTGAGCTTAACTGGGAAGGACTGGGAGAAACACCCAATTGTGACTGGCCCAGAAGCTCCATGCATTTTAGGTCTAGATTACCTCCGTAGAGGTTATTTTAAAGACCCGAAAGGGTACCGGTGGGCTTTTGGAATAGCTGCTTTGGAGACAGAATTGC
Source organism: Hypotaenidia okinawae (assembly GCA_027925045.1). NCBI lineage: Eukaryota > Metazoa > Chordata > Aves > Gruiformes > Rallidae > Hypotaenidia > Hypotaenidia okinawae. The sequence goes on from BSDF01000208.1 coordinate 2,338, forward strand.
GTGCCTTGCCTGGACTCTCAGATGATCCTTCTGCTGTGGGGTTGTTGAAGGTTGAAGAACAGCAAGTGCCAATTGCTACAACGACGGTGCACAGGAGACAATACCGCACTAACCGGGATTCCCTGATCCCCATCCATAAGCTGATTCGTCAATTGGAGAGTCAAGGGGTGATCAGCCGAACCCGCTCACCCTTTAACAGTCCCATATGGCCAGTGTGGAAGTCCGATGGAGAGTGGAGGCTGACAGTGGATTATCGTGGCCTAAACGAAGTCACTCCAGGTATGAGTGCTGCTGTACCAGACATGTTGGAACTGCAGTATGAATTGGAGTCAAAGGCAGCCAGGTGGTATGCCACAATTGACATTGCCAATGCTTTCTTCTCAATACCACTGGCGCCAGAGTGCAGGCCACAGTTTGCTTTCACTTGGAGGGGCATCCAATACACGTGGAATCGTCTGCCCCAGGGGTGGAAACACAGCCCCACCATTTGCCAGAGCTGTCCCGGAACCCGACCGTCCCCCCAAGCAGCACGCGTCCCGCCACCGCCCCTCTTCTTCTTCCCAACAGCCCCCCGTTCTCCTGGGCAGGACGTCATTGCCATGGAATACTCTCTTTGGCCCATCTGGGTCACCTGTCCTGGCTTCGCCCCTCCTTTCTCATGAATAGAGAAACAGAAGAAGCTGAGAAAGTCCTTGACTGTCTGACTGCAACTAAGAACATCAGGGTGTTCTCAGCACTGCTTTCATTGTAACTCCCAAACACAGCATGCCATCAGCTGCTACAAATGAAGTTAACTCTATCCTGACTGAAACCAGGTCACTAGGAATGCCCTGAGCTCCAAGCGTAGCGGTGCTTCTTGCAGTACCTGGGGAGGCTTCAGGCCAGGAACATCTTTCATCCCTCAAAGCTTTTTTTAGGGATCTATTGCTGTTCATTTAGCAGTTTGAAAGTGTGTGCTGGTTTGGACCATTCTGTTGTCTATGAAAGCCATGAGCCCAGGTGTTACTGGGTCTTCTAGTGGGCTACTGGGGGAATTTTCAGGCAAAGAAGATTGTTAGGTCCTCACACATTCCTTTGGGGGCTATTGCTGTACATTTAGCATGTTTGAAGGCAGACGTTGGGAGAGCCACACAATGATGTCAGGCAATGTTAGGATCGTTCTCTTTGCTAGGAAATCCCTGATCCCAAGGTTACTGAGGCTGCTAATTGGCTGCCCATGGAGGTTTCAGGCCAGGAACTTTATTCCACCCTCGCACCATTTGTTTGGGAGCTGGTGACGGATGTTTAGCATTTTTGAAGGTTCATGCTGGTAGCACGACAAAATGATGTCAGGCACTGATAGCACCATTGTCTGGGCTATGAAAACTCTGAGCCTCAAGGTTACTGGGTTGGCTAGTGGCCTTCCATGGAAGGTTTCAGGCCAGGAAACTTTTTCAGCCCTCGCATCTTTTGTTTGCAACCTACATGAAAGGTGTGAGATTCTCCCTGGCCTCCTTTTTCATCAGTTTTATAAATATGTTAATGACAAAAGGAGAACCAGGGAGAATCTCCCACCTTCATTGGATGCAGGGGGAATCATTGTGATGTTGGACAAAGAAAAGGCTGAGGTAGTAATGCCTTTGTTTCCCTCAGTCTTTAGCTGTGAGACCAGTTTCTCTTCTGATACCCAGACCCCTGAGAGGAAAGATGGGGACAGGAAGTAGACCACAGCCACCATGATCCTAGGGGAATTTTCTAGTCACCTGCTCAGGCACTTTGATCTGAACAAGTTGATGGGTCTGGATGGGATACACCCCAGGGTACTGAGGGAGCTGGCAGAAGTGCTCACCAAGCCACTTCACCTTATTTACCAGCTGCCCTGGCTGACCAGAGTGGTTCCACCTGACTGGAAGCTGGCCCATGTGACAGCCATCTACAAGAAGGGACAGAAGGAGGTCCCAGGGAACTACAGGCCTGTCAGCCTGTGCTGGGGAAAGGGGTGGGAACAAATCATCTTGAGTTCCATCATGCAACACAGGCAGGAGCTCAGGTAATCAGGCCCAATCAGCATGGGGTTAGGAAAGGCACATCGTGCTTGACCAACCTCATTTCCTTCTTTGACAGGGTGACCTGCTTAGTGATGAGGGGAAGGCTGTGGATGTGGTCTACCTGGACTTCAGTGAAGTCTTCTACCATCACGGTCTCCACTGCATCATCATGCAAAAATGTGTACATCTTTCCAGGCAGACATGATGCTAAAAGAGCAGAGCTTTTCCTTATGGAGCGTCTGGGTCACACAAGACCAGGAGATACTGCATTAGGAATGGGATGAACGTGCCCCATGTCATTATAGAATAGTCAAACTGGAAGAAAAAATAAAACAAACTAAAAACCAATTAGGTACAGACTGGTCCTAACATGAGTTCTGTGGTCACTAATACACTGAAGAAGATGAGAAGTTTCTTGCTGCATTGGAAATATCCAGTCATCAGTTTCCACATGGCATCCTTGAGCTCCTGGTTCCTCATGCTGTAGATGAGGGGGTTCACTGCTGGTGGAAACACCGAGTAAAGAAATGACACTACCAGGTGTAGAAATAGGGAGGACATGAAGGGGGCCTTCACATTGGCAAACATGGCAGTGCTGAGAAAGAGGGAGACCACGGCCAGGTGAGGGAGGCAGGTGGAAAAGGCTTTGTGCCGTCCCTGCTGCGAGGGGATCCTCAGCACAGCCCTGAAGATCTGCACATAGGACAGCACAAGGAACACAAAACACACAAAACATAAACTGGCTCTGATTCCACTATCCCTGAGGTAGGCATCTGCTGGAGGACAGCAATGTTATGGATAGAATCACACAGTCATGGGTTACCAGGTTGAAGGGATCTCACGGATCAGGTGGGCAACTGGCAAGTGCTCAGTCTCAAGAAAAGCACCAGCTGGCCCCACACCCTGTCCTGCTGAACCTTACAAACATCTGGTGTTGGGGAATCCATCGCTTCCCACAGGAGATTATGCCAGTGGCTGCTTGTTCTCAGGGTAACAGATTTTCCCTGGGTCCTGTGGGAATCTCTCCAGGAGGAACTTGCACCCAGGATTCCTCAGCTATTCCATCTGACTCCTAAAACCAGGAGTCTCTCCCTTCTTTGTAGACAGCCTTTCAGTACTGGGACCTGTTGATGAGGTCTCCTCTAAGTCTTTTTCTCTGAAGTATGAAGAAAACCATCTCACTCAGCCTTTCCTCACATGGCAGGCTTCCCTGGCCTTGGGTCCTCTTTGTGGCCCTTCTCTGGCCCTTCTCCAGCCTGGCCAACACTTCTTTTTGTTAGAGCAGCGACCAAAACTGCACCCAGTATTCCAGGCGTGGCCTGACAAGTGCTGAGTAGAGTGGGATAATGACTTCTTTATGTCTGCTGGTGATCCCCATGCTGATGCTCTGTAGGGAATGGTGACCGGAAGATCACGCGCTGTATGGAAAGCGAATAGGGAAAAGGAGTCCTCACTATGCTGCTAGAGATAAGGCTTCTGCACAGGAGAGGATGATACGGGCAGTGACACAGGTTAAGGGGCGGTAACGAGGCATGGGGCATATATAAGTTCTTGTTAAACCATAAATAAACGCCATTTGCAGCATCCTCATATTGGTGTCAGTGCTCTCTGGCCCGGGGATGGGGTGGTGTCTCCATTCCACGGCAACCAAAGGAGGTCGGTTGCTGATCGAAAGGCAACAAGTGGTGACCCCGACGTGATACCTTGAGGTGGCGGACCGCAGGCAGTCGTTCGAGGGATCCGGATCATGGGAAGTGTTGTAAGGGTGATGTGCACCGGTGCTCGGGAATGGGGGCTTTCTGTGAAAGCGAAAGAGGCACAGAGGTGCGCCGAGCGGCTCCTGAAAGATGGAGAAATTAGTTCGGTGGGAGATTTATTATCTCCTCAGAACTGGCCAGCTTGTACTGCTTGCCTAGCAGAGTACACGATGGCAAATAAGTCGGGGAAAGAGTTAAAAACGTGGGGGGTAATTCAAACTTTGTTAAAGCGGGTTAGGGAGGAGAGAGAGATCTGGCAGGCTGCCAGGGAGGCGCTCTTTAAAGGGGAAGCGGCAGCCACTCAGACCGAAATAGAGGGGTCTGAGGAGATTAGCGGGGGCTGTGATGCAGACCCCTTGCACGGGAGTGGGGAGGAGGAAACGGACGGGCAAGATACCGAAAATGTTTTGAGTGAGGGGGAGGAAAAGGCTCTTGGCGTGTACCCGGTGCAGCCAGCAAAAAAGGGAGCTCCAGGGACTGCAGGAGCAGCAGGTGTTACGCCTACTGCACCACCTAGTCCCGACATACCACCTCCACAGTATCCGTGGAACGAGCTGCAACAGGCGCACCAGGAGGGAGAACCGGGGGGTGCAGGCGGTCTCTCGGGGCCGGCCGCGTCGGCAGGCGCTAGGAAAAAACAAGCGGTGAAGGGGACAGAGCGGGGAGTCGTCTCAGAGAAAGCAACACTGCGGACAGGGGGTCCATTAATAGCTGATGATCCTCGCGACTGGTTGCCGGGTGCTTTTTTGCATAGAGCAGTTAGTCCGGAGGGGGATGAGGGGCAAGAAATAACAACTGCGCCATAAAAAGATGGCGCCGGCCGGAAACGGCCCGCCTCTGCCCCACGTGGGTTCCTGCCGGAAGTGAATGAGGAGCCGAAGAAGGAAGGGGAGGAAAAAGAGGTGGATACTGATGAGGAACTGGCAGGGGCGTTGCAAGAGGCTTGGCAACCAGCAGAGACAAAAAGGCAGAGAAAACGAGAAGTGCCTCAGTACAGCTATGAGAGCTCATTTGAGAGATGTCCCAGCTCTTACAAACCCTTCGATTGCAAGTACAACAGCAAAGGCAGATGTTACAAGCACTAGAGAAAAACCATCCAGGTAAGAAAAAACCTACAATGGAGGTTCCATTAACCAACTGGAACCTCATAGCAACTGAGTGTGCTTTAGGGGGACTGAAATTTCAAGCACCTCAAGTTCTCCCGGTGAAGGGTGACACAGGACAGAGTGGTGGAGTGGACACCCTTAGAGCCAAAAGCAGTACAACAACTAGCCAAGAGTGTGGAGGAAAATGGGTTAAGTGGTCCTCTTACTCAAACATTATTGGATACGATCCACGCTGGAAGCATGTTGCCGTGGGACTTGTGTATATTAGCTCGAATGATATTGACCCCTACACTTGCCTTAATGTGGAAAGAGTCTTGGAGTATTAGACTTCGGCATGTGTTAGCTGCGGCTGCCAATGATCAGCAAAATCCTTTGGGGCTGTCCACCTTAGAAAGATTGAAAGGGTCAGGTCAAGCGTTAGCTACCCCTCAGCAACAAGCGATCACCTTGAACGCACGAGAACTCACAGCGACCACTGAGGCGTCTCGCCGAGCTTATGATGACATTGCAAAGATGCACAAAACACCAGAGCCCTGGGCAAGGATAAAACAAGGGATAGGAGAGTCCTTTATGCAGTTCTGCGACCATCTACAGAATGCCTTAGAGGCAGCCAGCAACCTGCCAGTAGAGGCTAAAGCACCTATCATGGAGGATTGTATTAAACAACAGTCCAATGAGCAGACCAAGGAACTGCTTAGAACCCTTCCTGTTGGGGCAAGTGTCGGTCAGACGATCAGGTACATACTGGAGCAACAGAACAGCATTCCTCGGAATATGGTAGCACAGATAGTACAGGCCGCTGTAGCTGCACAATCAGCTGTGAGGCCTAGGGGTAAATGTTTTAGGTGTGGGAAAACGGGCCACGTAAGGGCGCAATGCACGGCTACCCGCGTGCCTCTGGGCCAACCCCCGGGACCTTGCTGGGCTTGCGGGAATATGGGGCATACCGCACGCAACTGTCACTGACGACAGGGAAACGTACAGCGGAGAGGGGCGTTGGGAGGCTTCCCATCTCTGTGACCCCGGCCTCCCAGGATCAGCCATGGTCCCAACCAAAGGGCGCTGAACGCCTATCCAGCCAGTCAAATGACTGGCAACGAACTACCCGACCAGAGGCCCCACAACATAACCAAGTGGCCCTGGTCTTAAGCTGCGATCAACGGCCACGAGTTCAGGTGAGAATAACCAACAATGACTCACCATTACCCAGAACAATTATGCTTTCTATGTTAGTTGACACCGGTGCAGACGTTACGTGTATTCCCCATGCCCTCTGGCCACCGCAGTGGCCAACAACATCTGCGGGTTTTTTGGACGGAGTTGGAGGTTTGGCAGATGCAGCTTGTAGTTTACAACCACTTCAGTTTGTTGTATCAGACCCGGATGGCCCAGCTATGACTGGCAGCGCCACGCCCTTTATTACCAGCCTGGCGGAGCCACTACTTGGCAGAGATGTCCTGTCACAACTAGGACTTCGTTTGACAAATTTAGCGTGAGGGCCACTGCTTACCTTCTAAACAGTGAATCTGCAATTTCACTTGTCTGGAAAACTGATGAGCCAGTTTGGGTAGAGCAGTGGCCCCTAACCAAAGAAAAATTATTAGTAGCACAACAGATTATTCAACGGGAGTTAGAACAAGGTCATTTGGAGGAGAGTTATAGCCCCTGGAATACGCCCATCTTTGTAATCCAGAAGAAAGATAAGAAAAAATTTCGCCTATTACATGATCTTAGAGCAGTTAACAAGTGTATGAACGATATGGGTGCCTTGCAACCTGGCCTTCCACTAGCAACAGCAATTCCAGAGAATTGGCCAGTGGTTGTAATGGGTATTAAAGATTGCTTTTTTTCAATTCCTTTGGCCCCACAGGACTGTGTCCGGTTTGCATTTACCGTTCCCTCAGTAAATTTAAGTGAGCCTGCTAAAAGATACCAATGGAGGGTGTTACCGCAGGGCATGAAAAATTCCCCGACCATCTGTCACACAGTGGTGGCAAAAGTTTTGGAACCTGTGCGACAGAAATACCCCAGAGCCTTGATAATTCACTATATGGACGATTTGTTGGTGGCCACAGCGACACAACAGGACACAGACTTGGTAGAAAAGGAAGTTGTCCAACAATTGGGTAGTGCTGGGTTAGTCATTCAAGAAGCAAAGACGCAGCGAGGAGATGGCATAAATTATCTGGGAACACGAATCTCCCCTCAAACAGTGATCCCACAACCAGTAACCTTTAACTTAAAGGTTGCAACCTTACATGACATGCAAAAGTTAGTGGGCGCTATACAATGGCTGCGCAACATGGTAGGCAGTAACAGTGGATACCTGCAGCGGAATCATTCTTGCGACGCAACATAAGAAAGTTACGGCCCGTGCAGCCCAGAATCATTGGACAACAGCAATAGCCTGGTTAGGCCTTCCACACACAATCAAAACGGATAATGGCTCCTGTTTTACAGCCCAATCATCAAAAGACTGGGCGGCCCAATGGAATATTCACCTACTCCAGGGCATCCCATACAACAGTCAGGGCCAAGCCATCGTGGAGCGAGCCAATCAAACATTGAAAGATAAGATTAAAGTGCTTGGGGAGGGGGAAGGCTATACCCGGAGCATCCACACGCAGAAACAGACTGAAATTCTAACACGCGCGCTCTATGCACTCAACCACCACATCAGAGGGGACGAGAATAAAACAGCAGTCGAAAAACACTGGGCATTAAAGATGGTAGAAGAAGGACCTTTTGTCCTTCTTCGTGATCCTAACACAGGGACGTGGGACAAAGGATGGCAACTTGTAACACAAGGGAGAGGGTATGCGGCAGTAAAACGTAATGAGCACATTAAATGGGTACCAGCTCGCTGGGTTAGACCCGACCTAAATAAGTAGAGTTAGACTAATCACATTTCTGAGTTGTGTCTTAACAGGGTGCGACTATTCGTGGAGTACTCCGAGGGCTCTGATGATCAGCACGCCAGTGACGCTGATGAGGTGCCCTGTGTGTGAGAATTGAGATCCGTGAATGCGGACTCAGTGTGAAACGTGTGGCATGATACCCTGGAGAAGACACTCACGAGCACGGTGTTGGTGTGAACCCTGCCTCCACAGAGAAAGAAGTATCGTCAATATAATAGCAATAACCGGTCACGAATGCCCTGAATCTCCTGTTGTAAAATGCCACTTGTGGGTATGTGCTTGTAAAGCTCAAAGCAGCGGATGGCACAGTATCCTAAAGTTAAGTATCAGCAGCCGATACAGCCTACGGCAATTTAGCATGGGGAGGGGGATATGCAGGGAATGGCGACCGGAAGATCACGAGCTGTACGGAAAGCGAATAGGGAAAAGGGGTCCTCACTATGCTGCTAAAGATAAGGCTTCTGCACAGGAGAGGATGATACGGGCAGTGACACGGGTTAAGGGGCGGTAACGAGGCATAGGGCATATATAAGTTGTTGTTAAACCATAAATAAACGCCATTTGCAGCATCCTCATATTGGTGTCAGTGCTCTCTGGCCCGGGGATGGGGGTGTGTCTCTGTGCCACCTCAACCGAAGGAGGTCGGTTGCTGAACGAAAGGCAACATGTGGGTAACCATGGACCTGGAAAATCGGTGCCCCCTGAAACCAGCTGCCCAAGAAACCAGGGCCTCATGGAAACCAGCGTGCTGGGAAACCATTCAGTGACTCAGGAAACTTAGGTCATGGGAAACTGGGGTCATGATAAACCAGGGCGCTGGGAATCTAGGGGTGCGGGAAACCAGTTGGACGGGAACCTGGAGGCCCAGGAAACCAGCATCCTGGAAAATCAGTGCCTCAGGAAACCAGGGCCCAAGAAACCAGAGGGTCATGGAATCTGGGGTGCCAGGAAACCAGGGTCATGTAAAGTCAGTGACCTGGGAAACTTGGGCTGTGGAAAACCTTGGTCCTGGGAAACTGGGGTCATGAGGAACCAAGGTGCTGGGAAACGAGGGCAGCAGAAAACCAGTGCTGTGGGAACCTGGGGCTGTGGGAAACCAGGTCATAACATGGACTGGGGTTAGTGCATTCGTGACGCCAGCACAGTAGAAGAGTAATGTCTGGATCACCCTGTCCAATGTTACGGGTCAGGATTCCATTTGCCTGGACACAGCATCACAGGAGACCCTGTTTTCAGAGCTCAGGCTCATCGTTCTGCCTGTGGACACATGGGCAAAGCCCATCAAAGAGCCCAACCTGTGTGCAACCCCCCAGTCCTGCGCGGACAATTGGGACGGGGATTTGCCCACTTGCCACAAGTGACAGAAGAACCCCAAGAGTTGGAATTGCTGGGATCAGGGACAATGGACACCTGAGTGATGTGGGATTATAATTAGAATATAATTCTATAAGCAAGCCAAAAAGTAGGATAGCTACCCTGAATTTTGGAAGAGCTAACTTTGATCTCCTCCGTGACTTAATAGGGGCTATCCCGTGAGCTACGCTGTTTGAGGGAATGGGAGCCTGTGAGTGCTGGCTAGCATTCAAACAGCACTTCTTCCAAGCACAGGAACGATGCATCCCTTTGTGCAGGAAATCGGGAAGGAGAGGCAGAAGACCTGCGTGGATGAACACGGAGCTGCTGAGTAAACTCAAAGAGAAGAGGAAGATCTATGAATTGTGGAAGAAGGGTCTGAGCACCTGGGGAGAATACAGGAATGTGGTCAGGGCCTGTAGGGTCACAACTAGGAAGGCTAAAGCCCTCTTGGAAACGAAGCTGGCAAGGGACATAAAGGATAATAAAAAGGGTTTTTTAGATACATGAATAGCAAGAGGATGACCAGGGATAATGTAGGTCCCTTGCTGAATGAGGAGGGTGTCCTGGTAACGGGGGATACTGAGAAGGTGGAGATACTGAATGCCTTCTTTGCTTCGGTCTTCACCTCAAAGGCCCCCGGGACCCACAGGCACTGGATGAAAGCAGGAGTGTTTGGGAAATGAAGAATTTCCATCTGGTTGAGGTAGGGGAGGTCCAGGAGGGGCTCAAAGGGATAAATGCACACAAATCCATGGGACCGGATGGGATACATCCACGTGTGCTGAGGGAGCTGGCGGAGGTGATTGCTGAGCCACTCTCTATCATCTTCAACAGGTCCTGGAGAACAGGAGAAGTGCCTGAGGACTGGAGGATAGCCAATGTCACTCCAGTCTTTAAAAAGGGCAAGAAGGAGGATCCCAGCAACTATAGGCCAGTCAGCCTCACCTCTGTCCCTGGAAAGGTATTGGAACGGCTTGTTCTGCATGCCATCTCCAAGCAATTGGAAGAGAAGAAGGTCATGAGGAGTAGTCAGCATGGATTCACCAAGGGGAAATCGTGCTCGACCAATCTCATAGCCTTCTACGATCTCATCACCGGCTGGGTAGATGGAGGGAGAACAGTGGATGTCATCTACCTTGACTCCAGCAAGGCTTTTGATACTGTCTCCCATGACATCCTGATAGCAAAGCTGAGAAAGCATGGGATTGATGAGTGGACAGTGAGGTGGGTTGAGAATTGGCTGTCGGACCAAGCCCAGAGGGTCGTGATTCGTGGAGTGGAATCTGACTGGAGGCCTGTGACTAGCGGTGTTCCCCAGGGCTCGGTGTTGGGTCCAGTCCTGTTTAACATCTTCATTGATGACCTTGATGAGGGAATAGCATCAACCCTCAGCAAGTGCCCATGATACAAAGCTGGGAGGAGTGGCTGACACGCAGGAACACTGCGCTGCCATCCAGTGAGACCTGGACAGGCTGGAGAGCTGGGCAGGGAGAAACCAGATGAGATTCAACAAAAGCAAGTGTAAAGTCTTGCACCTGGGAAGGAACAACCATTTCTATCAGTACAGGCTGGGAGATGACCTGCTGGAGAAGAGCTCTGTGGAGAAGGACCTGGGGGTCCTGGTGGATGACAGGTTGGCCATGAGCCAGCAGTGTGCCCTGGGGGCTGAGAGAGACAATGGGATCCTGGGGTGCATCCGGAGGAGTGTGGCCAGCAGGTCACAGGAGGGGATCCTCCCGCTCTACTCTGCCCTGGTCAGGCCCCACCTGGAGTATTGTGTCCAGTTCTGGGCTCCCTGGTATAAAAAGGACAGGGATCTCCTGGAGAGAGTCCAAAGAAGGGCTACGAAGATGATAAAGGGCCTGGAGCATCTCCCCTGTGAGGAAAGGCTGAGAAAATTGGGACTGTTCAGCCTTGAGAAGAGAAGACTAAGGGGAGACCTAATTAATGTTTACAATTATCTTAAGCAGGGGATGCAGGGGGAATCAGCCAGCCCCTTTTCAGTGGTCTGTGGAGACAGGACAAGGGGCAATGGCTGCAAGTTGGAGCATAGGAAGTTCTGCACCAACATGCGGAGAAACTTTTTCACAGTGAGGGTGACAGAGCACTGGAATAGGCTGCCCAGGGAGGTGGTGGAGTCTCCTTCTCTGGAGATATTCAAGACCCATCTGGATGCCTATCTCAGTGAAATCTCCTAGGGAGCTGCTTTGGCAGGGGGTTGGACCCGATGATCTCTCGAGGTCCTTTCCAACCCCTACAATTCTATGATTCTATGATTCAAATGGGACAAAATGTTGCTGCTGCTTTGTCAGTTTCTCAAAATGCTACTGCATGGTGTGATTATACCTCCAACAAGGTATCAAGGTCTCTTAATGGTCCTGTTGCTTTACCTAGAGGGGTACTGCTGTCTCTAATCAAGGCTGGGTTAAGTGTTTTGGTAGTTACTGTAGTTGTGTTACTAACGTTGCTCTGTATTATCTCTCTGCTGCAAAGGGCCCTGCAGTGGAGGATCAAGGGGATTTTTGTAGCACAACTACAAAAAGGGGGAGTTGTGGGGGACTGTGGCAGGCCCATAGACCCCTTGGTTGAGAATATAGAGCTTGGCCTTGAAGATACTGAAGTGTAGCCTAGAGAAAGAGGAAGGGTAGGACATCCAGAGAAGTAAACCATTGTAAGGAATTTGCTGCCTGCAGAGGAAGGAACCTGGCAAGAGATAAACCTTGTGAGTGAAGTTAAACATGTCAACCAACTGCATGACAGCATATACCTGAGAGACCATTAGCACAAGGACACGTGTAGCAGAATCATATACAAATGAGGATCCAGAAATAAATCAGGTTCTTTTTGCTTGTGCACCAGGAGACCTCTTGTATGTGTGGTTTGTCCATCTCAACAGTGACAGGGTTCAACAAGGCCAAGTGCTGGGTCCTGCACTTTGGTCACAAGAACCCCAGGCAGTGCTGCAGGTCTGGGTCAGAGTGGCTGGAGAGCTCCCTAGAGGAGAAGGACCTGGGGGTGTTAGTGGACAGGCAGATGAAGATGAGCCAGCACTGTGCCCAGGTAGCAAAAAAGGCCCATAGCATCCTGGCCTGGATCAGGAATAGTGTGAGGAGCAGGAGTAGGGAAGGGATTTTCCATTATACTCAGCTCTGGTGAGGCCACACCTGGAATACTGGGTCCAGTTTTGGGCCCCTCACTACATGAAGGACGTTGAGATGCTGGAGCGTGTCCAGAGATGGGCAGCAAAGCTGGAGAAGGGTTTGGAGCACAAGTCCTGTGAGGAGTGGCTGAGGGAACTGAGGCATTTTAGTCTTAAGAAAAGGAGGCTGAGGGGAGACCTTATTGCTCTCTACATCCAGCTACAAGTGGGTGTAGAGAGGTGGGGGCTGCTCTCTTATCTCAGATAACAAGCAATAGGATGGGAAAAATCCCCTGCTCGAGCAGGTGGAGGCACCTGAAGGAGGCTGAGACCTCATAGGCAGCCTGTGCTGGAGCAGGTTTGCTGTCAGGGCTGTGGAGGACCCACGCTGGAGCAGTGTGTTGCTGAAGGACAGCACCCCATTGAAGTGACCCAGACTGGAGCAGTTGGTGATGATCTGAAGCTCTGTGGGAAGGATTCCTGTTGGAGTTCTAGGCTACAGCAATGATCATTAAACTCTTGCCCAGAAGGGCAGACAGGTTCATTCCCAGGAAGAGGCAGAAGTGCAGGAGCTGCAGCTCCCGTGTGTCTGCAAAGGCCAGGAGGAGGAACTGGCTGATGGAGCTGCTGTTGGACATCTGCTGCTGTCTCCTTTCTGGCCATTCTCTCCTCACCCCAGAAAGAGGAGGGAGATGGTCGTGCAGCACAACTACAACATAAAAGTGTGGTCAGTGGAGACCTCTGGCCATGGACCATTAGGGAAGCCAGAAGCTCATTCCAGACCCATTTCATAACATGGATATGGAGGTCCAGGAGCGAGTCCAGAGGAGGGCAACAAGGCTGGGGAAGAGGCTGGAGGGCAAATCCTCTGAGGAGCAGCTGAGGGAGCTGGGGGTGTTCAGCCTGGAGAAGAGGAAGCTGAGGGGAGACCTTCTCACAGCCTACAATGACCGGATAGGAGGTTGCAGAGAGGTGGCGGATGGTCTCTTTGGCCAGGTGACAGGAGATGGGACAAGGAGCAATGGGCTCAAGCTGTGCCAGGGCAGGGTCAGATTAGATGGTATGGAAAAATTTTTACTGAATAAGTTCTTGGGGCCTGGAACAGGCTGCCCAGGGAAGGGGCTGAGTCCCTGACTTTGGATGTGTATACAATGGGTAGATGAGGTGCTCAGGGATCTGGTTGAGCACAGGACAGGAACAGTTGGACTTGATGATCTTAAAGGTCTTTTCTACCTTGTGATTCTGTGATTCTCTAGTACGGTCTTTTGATGAAAATTCATTCATTCTGCACCTGACCTCATGTGTACAAGAAAATCTCTGCCTTCAAACACCAGCCAGGAGTAAAGACCATTTTATTAGATTTCTGATGTAGAAATGAACTTAGAACTTTGTTCTAGAAAAAAAAAAACTATGAAGGCCTCCAGGTCAGAGAAGAGGGGGAAGTGAGTTATAAGTAGACACTATTCCTGCTGAAGGAAAAATGTCTGAATCAGCTTCTTCATTGCAGCTTTCAGTTCCTCGTTCCTCATACTGTAGATGAGGGGGTTCACTGCTGGTGGAAACACGGAGTAAAGAACTGCCACCATCAGATCCAGGAATGTGAATGAGATGGAAGGGGGCTTGAGGTAGGCAAACATGGCAGTGCTGACAAACAGGGAGACCACGGCCAAGTGGGGGAGGCAGGTGGAA
>BSDF01000209.1:0-16240 GCA_027925045.1 Hypotaenidia okinawae
TAAAAGAGCAGGGGAAAAAGGAAAAAAGGGGGGGAACAAGGGAAGGGAAAAGGAAGGGGCAAGTAACTCCAAAACCAAGAAACTAAGAGGCCCGTGGGTTGGGATAAGGATAGTTTACTAAGATAACAGAAAGATAAAATATAACAATGCTAACAGGACTTTAGAGCACAAGAATATGAAACTATTGATACACAATGCAGTTTCTCCCCGAACCACACAACTCAGGCCGTACCACCCAGAGCTGTCCCGGAACCCGACCGTCCCCCCAAGAAGCACGCGTCCCGCGACCGCCCCTCTTCTTCCTCCCAACAGCCCCCCGTTTTCCTGGGCAGGACGTAATTGGCATGGAATACTCTCTTTGGCCCATCTGGGTCACCTGTCCTGACTTCGCCCCTCCTTTCTCAAGAGTAGAGAAATAGAAGAAGCTAAGAAAGTCCTTGACTGTCTGACTGCAACTAAGAACATCAGGGTGTTATCAGCACTGCTTTCGTTTTAACTCCCAAACACAGCATTCCATCAGTTGCTACAAATGAAGTTAACTCTATCCTGACTGAAACCAGGACATTCCACCCCTTATTCCATACCATTTACGTCATGACCAGGTCCAACCATTTCTTTTGGGTACAACCAATGTTTCAGACACACATATATGTATTATTCCCTTAGTCTATGGACCATTCATCTGAGTTTTGTTGAGTAAATGATTTAGTCCATGATTTTCAGGCTCCATTCGTTGTAACAGTCTCTCATGGTGTCAGTATGCGCCATTGGATCGTTGCATGCTGCATCTCGGGCTCTTGACCGATGCATCTGACATGGTCCATGGTCATAGTCTGTGAATCAAAAGTGTTCATTTTCAAAGGGGAAGAGGAAAAAGTTCTTATGATGGCAGGTCTTGGTCCCATCATCGTGACAGTCTTCCTTCATTGTCGTGTATGATTCCAGCTGTAACTCCATTGGTACAAAAACAACAACATACAGCAATTATAGTAATAATGAATATACAGTAATGGGTTATTTAGCACTTATTATAATACAATTTCTACTTTACTAATTACATTGGCTATTCTCACCTAAAATCAAATCCCTTTGAGGTACACATCGAACTTCTCCATCCTTCTGCATTACCCACCAAGTACTACCAGGTCCTTGAGCAAAAACAATTCCCGACATAGGTTTACCTTTACCTGAAGCAGGGATGACCCAAACCGTCTTCCCTAATATACTTTTCATATGCACCACTGGGACTCTGTCTCCTTCTACAGTACGTGGAAATTTTGACTGGGCAGGGCCAGCCCGATTGGTAGAACCCCTAGAGTTAACTAACCACGTGGCTTTGGCCAAATGTGTATCCCAGTGTTTGAATGTTCCACCACCCATTGCTTTTAGGGTAGTCTTTAGGAGTCCATTATATCGTTCAATTTTCCCAGAGGCTGGTGCATGATAAGGAATGTGGTACACCCATTCAATGCCATGCTCTTTGGCCCAGGTGTCTATGAGAGCATTTCGGAAATGAGTCCCGTTGTCTGACTCGATTCTTTCTGGGGTGCCATGTCGCCATAGGACTTGCCTTTCAAGGCCCAGGATTGTATTCTGGGCAGTAGCATGGGATACAGGATATGTTTCTAGCCAGTCGGTGGTTGCCTCCACCATTGTAAGCACGTAGCGTTTGCCATGGCGGGTTTGTGGGAGGGTGATGTAATCGATCTGCCAGGCCTCCCCATATTTATATTTCATCCACCGTCCTCCATACCAAAGCGGCTTCAACCACTTCGCTTGCTTAATTGCGGCACACATCTCACATTCATGGATAACTTGTGCAATAGCATCCATGGTTAAGTCCACCCCTCGATCTCGAGCCCATCTATATGTTGCATCTCTCCCTTGATGACCTGAGGAATCATGAGCCCATCGAGCTATGAATAATTCACCTTTATGTTGCCAGTCTAGATCTACCTGAGCCACTTCAATCCTAGCAGCCTTATCTACCTGATGGTTGTTTTGATGTTCCTCCATGGCTCGACTCTTAGGTACATGGGCATCAACATGACGTACCTTTACAACAAGCTTCTCTAATCGGACAGCAATGTCTTGCCATAAGTCAGCAGCCCATATGGGTTTGCCTCTACGCTGCCAGTTGTTCTTTTTCCACTGTTGCAACCAACCCCACAGGGCATTAGCTACCATCCATGAATCAGTATAAAGGTAGAGCATTGGCCACTTTTCTCTCTCAGCAATGTCCAAAGCTAACTGGATGGCCTTCACCTCAGCAAATTGACTTGATTCACCTTTTCCTTCAGTGGCTTCTGCTACTTGTCTTGAGGACTCCATACAGCAGCTTTCCACCTTCGGTGCCTTCCCACAAGGCGACAGGAGCCATCGGTGAACAGGGCATATCGCTTCTCATTCTCTGGCAGGTTGTTGTAAGGTGGGGCTTCTTCAGCGCGTGTCACCTCCTCATCCTCTGGCGACATCCCAAAATCTTTGCCTTCTGGCCAGTCTGTGATCACTTGCACGATTCCTGGGCGATTAGGATTTCCTATTCGAGCCTGCTGAGTAATTAGTGCAACCCACTTGCTCCACGTAGCATCAGTGGCATGATGTGTAGAAGGGACCTTCCCTTTAAACATCCAGCCCAGCACCGGCAGTCGGGGTGCCAGAAGGAGCTGGGCTTCAGTTCCAATCACTTCTGAAGCGGCTCGAACCCCTTCATAGGCGGCCAGTATTTCCTTTTCTGTTGGAGTATAATTGGCCTCAGATCCTTTGTAGGCCCGACTCCAAAACCCCAGCGGTCGACCTCTAGTCTCCCCTTGTGCTTTCTGCCAGAGACTCCAGGTAGGGCCATTCTCCCCGGCTGCAGTGTAAAGCACATTTTTAACATCTGTCCCTGTCCGGACAGGCCCAAGGGCCACTGCATGGACTATCTCGCATTTGATCTGCTCAAAGGCTTGCTGCTGCTCAGGGCCCCATTGGAAATCATTCTTCTTCCGAGTTACGTGGTAGAGTGGGCTCACAATGAGACTGTAGTTTGGGACATGCATTCGCCAAAAACCTATAACACCTAAGAAAGCTTGTGTTTCCTTTTTGTTGCTTGGTGGAGACATAGCTGCTATTTTATTGATAATGTCCATTGGGATCTGACGACGCCCATCCTGCCATTTTAGTCCTAAAAACTGGATTTCTCGTGTAGGCCCCTTGACTTTACTTTGCTTTATAGCAAAACCAGCTTCCAACAGGATTTGAATTATCCTTTTTCCTTTCTCAAATACTTCCTCTGCTGTATTGCCCCATACAATGATGTCATCAATGTACTGCAGGTGCTCTGGGGCTCCACCCTTTTCCAGTGTGGTCTGGATTAGTCCATGGCAAATGGTGGGGCTGTGTTTCTACCCCTGGGGCAGACGATTCCACGTGTATTGGATGCCCCTCCAAGTGAAAGCAAACTGTGGCCTGCACTCTGGCGCCAGTGGTATTGAGAAGAAAGCATTTGCAATGTCAATTGTGGCATACCACCTGGCTGCCTTTGACTCCAATTCATATTGCAGTTCCAACATGTCTGGTACAGCAGCACTCATACCTGGAGTGACTTCGTTTAGGCCACGATAATCCACTGTCAGCCTCCACTCTCCATCGGACTTCCACACTGGCCATATGGGACTGTTAAAGGGTGAGCGGGTTTGGCTGATCACCCCTTGACTCTCCAATTGACGAATCAGCTTGTGGATGGGGATCAGGGAATCCCGGTTAGTACAGTATTGTTTTCTGTGCACTGTCGTTGTAGCAATTGGCACTTGCTGTTCCTCAACCTTCAACAACCCCACAACAGAAGGATCATCTGATAGTCCAGGCAAAACACGCAATTGCTCAATGTCTTCTGTCTCCAAAGCAGCTATTCCAAAAGCCCACCGGTACCCTTTCGGGTCTTTAAAATAACCTCTACGGAGGTAATCTATACCTAAAATGCATGGAGCTTCTGGGCCAGTCACAATTGGGTGTTTCTCCCAGTCCTTCCCAGTTAAGCTCACTTCAGCCTCTAACACAGTCAATTGTTGGGACCCCCCTGTCACTCCAGAAATGCTGACAGGTTCTGTCCCTACATGATTTGATGGCATTAGAGTACACTGGGCACCAGTATCCACCAGAGCCTTGTACTCCTGTGGGTCTGACGTACCAGGCCATTGGATCCACACAGTCCAATAAGCATGGTTATCCCTCTCCTCCACCTGGCTGGAGGCAGGGCTCCTCTATTGTTGATGATTGTATTGGCTGCTCACTGGTGCAGCCTTCTTCCTGACAAAATCGCGTTGTGTGATTCTTTTACCTCGCAGCTCATTTACTCGTGCCTGGAGGGCTGAGGTGGGCTGCCTATGCCACTTCCTCATGTCCTCACCATGGTCACACAGGTCAAACCACAGCTGCTGTCGCAGCATGTCTCGTGGTGTGTACCTTCTGTATCCTCCCTTCTGGGACGATGGACGCTTTCTCCCAGTAGCTGCAACATTGCCCCATACGGGTTGGGAGTTGCACAAATTTTTGTCAAGTCGTTCAACCAGTTTCTCTACCGCTGCAATCACAGAGAGGGAAACATTGTCCTGATATTTCCGGAGTCGGCAGGACACTTCACTTACAGTTGGTGGATACATATTATCCCAGTCTATTGATGCTAATGAATTGGTGTGCCCTGCTGGTGCACTTCGTACAACCTTACGCCACATATCTGCGGTGCATACAACTTCATCAGGGTCAGAGTGCCATTTGTCCCGATCATAATAAATGATCTCCCGTACAGCTAATTCTCTCAGGTACTGGATAACTGTCTCTATGTTGTTACACTTGGGTGACTGACATGTAATATATTCCTTTATGGGATACCTTTCCTCCACACTTGACAGTAGTTGCCTCCAGAGGCTGAGGGTTTCTGGCTTTTTCCCAATTTCCTTGTCAATGCCTCCTTCTCTAGCTAGGGATCCCAACTGCTTGGCCTCTCTGCCATCTAATTCCAGACTATCGGCCCCTTGATCCCAGCATCGGAGCAACCAAGTGATGATGTGCTCACCTGGGTGGCGGCTGAAATCTTTTCGAACCTCATGCAGCTCACTCAGGGTCAGGGATCGTGTGACAACCTCTGGTTCTGCCTCATCCTGAAATGCCTGAGATGGCCCTGCTCTATCCTGAGGGGCTTGAGATGGCCCTGCTTTATCCTGAGGTGCTTGAGATGGCCCTGTTCCATCCTGAGATGCTTGAGATGACCCCGATTCATCCTGACATGCTCCAGATGGCCCTGATTCATCCTCATCCTTCACTACATGAACTGATTTCCTTTGTTTGTTTTCTCTTTTGTAGGGGAGCAACAGACACTGGCGGGGGTTGGTTTTTTGTTTTATCAGCAGTATCTGCTGTAGGGGTTGCAGTAGCTGCAGCATCGGTTGGACAAGTTGCAGTAGCCACAGTGCTAGTCATAGTGGCCTCAGTGCTAGTCACAGTGGTTACAGTAGCTGCAGTGCCAGTCATTGGGGTTGCAGCAGCTGCAGTCTCTGCTGGTCTGTTTTCATTCTTTTCCTTCTGACAGTGCTGACAGTACTGACAGTGCTGCCTGCTATCAAGCAGTGTTTTGTAAATAGTGGCCAGGGCCCAGCACAGTGCAGTAAGGTGTGTATCTCTGGCAAACTTAGAGCAATTTCTTTTCAGATATGCAGTCACTTTTTCAGGGTCTTGTAACTGCTCAGGAGTGAAACTCCAAACCACCGGAGTTAAGAAAGTGCCTAGGTACTTGCCCATGCTCTGCCACTTGCCCTGCCACTCATGATTATCTGGCCTCGCAGAAAACTCTTGAGTGGTATTCATAAACCTCTGCTTAATATTTGACAACAACTGAACCATCTGCACCAAACTGAAAAACAGCAAAATGCTAGTTTGAATATCCCAGGGATACTGAAAGTTTTTAAAGACTGCTAGCAGAGCTGTTGTATTTAGCCCAAAGGAAAAGAAAGCAGAACTCCCACCATACCAGCTGCCGTTATTAAACCCTCCCTGTCCAAGGAATGGACAGGGCAGCAAGCTCTCATACCAATACCAGCACAAGTTCACGATCCTCGATATTATTGTATCATCGACTGTTATCATAAAAGACAAGAACAGGACGAGGAAACGCAGCCTCGACATGGTAAAAAATCCTGCCAGGATTGCAGACAGCGTACGGTACTTTCGCGGCCACAGCTGTGACCACAGCCATGTGAATAAATACCACAGCATCGTGATCGGAGACTGCTTAAACAACAATAATTATCACAACTTTGTCTTAATTACTATAGGGTCAGATCTACCATTATCCCAACCTTTCGGGCCCCACGTTGGGCGCCAAAAAGACTGTCGTGGTTTCACCCCGGCTGTGGGCCGAGATCCACACAGCTGCCTGCTCCTTAAAGTAAAAGAGCAGGGGAAAAGGGAAAAAAGGGGGGAACAAGGGAAGGGAAAAAGGAAGGGGCAAGTAACTCCAAAACCAAGAAACTAAGAGGCCCGTGGGTTGGGATAAGGATAGTTTACTAAGATAACAGAAAGATAAAATATAACAATGCTAACAGGACTTTAGAGCACAAGAATATGAAACTATTGATACACAATGCAGTTTCTCCCTGAACCACACAACTCAGGCCGTACCACCCAGAGCTGTCCCAGAACCCGACCGTCCCCCCAAGAAGCACGCGTCCCGCGACCGCCCCTCTTCTTCCTCCCAACAGCCCCCCATTTTCCTGGGCAGGACGTAATTGGCATGGAATACACTCTTTGGCCCATCTGGGTCACCTGTCCTGGCTTCGCCCCTCCTTTCTCAAGAGTAGAGAAATAGAAGAAGCTAAGAAAGTCCTTGACTGACTGCAACTAAGAACATTAGGGTGTTATCAGCACTGCTTTCATTTTAACTCCCAAACACAGCATTCCATCAGCTGTTACAAATGAAGTTAACTCTATCCTGACTGAAACCAGGACATTGGGTTTGATGAACTATCATGGCCAGATTGAAACAGTTTGATTATGTTCAATTGGGAACTACTGTGACAAGATTAATGAATGGTTCTGTTTATTTGGGAGCCAGTTCAGAACTGTAAATCCAGTCGCATTCAATATACTGAACTACTATGATTGTGGATTCACAAATAACGCAAAGCACTGTCCAGTCAAGTCACATTCAGTGAACTGTTATGGACAGAGTCACACAGTTTAGTCACATTCAATTAGGAACTACTGCAGCTAGATTAATGGATGGTGCTATTTATTTGTATTAGTGTAGATTGTTTGGATTGCTGGTCGTGATCCACTATCTAGAAAAGCAGGTGTGACTAACTTAGCAACATAAGACAACATAAAGTTACACGCAAAGCAACATAGAACTATTGGAGCAATATAGCAATATAAATAACTCTATATAGAGATTTCAAAGTTTCCTGGGATAGCTAAGTGTTCAAATC
Source organism: Hypotaenidia okinawae (assembly GCA_027925045.1). NCBI lineage: Eukaryota > Metazoa > Chordata > Aves > Gruiformes > Rallidae > Hypotaenidia > Hypotaenidia okinawae. Next base: position 7,464 of record BSDF01000209.1, read on the forward strand.
TCACCCAAGGCATCTCTGTCATGGGGGAAGAGAGGCTCAGGCTGTTGACTGATCCCAGAAGTCAGGAATGGTTCTTGACTTGTTGTGATGGTATCTTCCCTTGGATGACTCTAGTCATACAAATCTTTGTTGTGATTGGTGTAAATTTTCCTTGTTTCATGTTTAAATGTATAGGCTAACAGAAGTCTGGAGCACATGCTCAGTGAGGGGTGGCCACACTTTGGAGGCAGATAGCTTTTGGGATGGAGGTGTGTTTTGGTATTATAAAATCATAATGACCACAAGTTGACCTGAAGAACATGATCTGGTCAAGAAAATGATGACTTGCTAGCACAGTTCTGGTTCAGTTCTCACTCAGGGCAGAAACAATGCAACGTCTCATTACCATAGTACACCAGGTCCCCATAGATCACAGAGGATAGCCATGCTGTCTCCACTCCACTCTGCCCTCCATGTACTGTTCTCTTAGAGTTAGCACATCAAGCCCCTGATGTTGCCAACCTCCAAGATCGCCTAGGGAACTTACTGAGAAATGGATTTTCTGCATATCAGCTGCTCTTTAATCTGAAAGTTTCTTGAAAGATTAACCTTTTCTTAAAGTGTGAAAATAAGTATTCATTTTAAGTCACCTTCAGTAATTATTCCAGACCAGGTCTCACTGGATGACATCCTGTTTCTGTAGCACATTAACTGCACCAGTCAGCTTGGTGTTGTCAACAAATGTGCTGAAGGTGCACTCAATCCCACTGTCAATATCATTAGTATATTAAATAGGCACTGGTCCCAGTGTGAACCCTTGAGGAACAGTACTTGTCACCATCTTCTGTCTGGACATTGAGCCATTGACACTCTGGATGCAACCATCCAGGTAATTCTTTATCCACTGATCAGTCCACCCATCAAATTCATATCTTTCCATCTTAAAAGGATGTTTTGGGGGACCAAGTCAAAGGCCTTGCAGAAATCCAGAGAGATGACATCTGTAGCTCTTCCCTTGTCTACTGATGCAGTTACTCCATTGTAGAAAGCTTGTCACTATTGTAATAGAGATCAAAAATTAGTCCTTTGTGAAATTCACTAAGAACAAAATGCTAAAAAAAAACCCCAGCAGACACTTCCCAGTGAGAATGTGATTTTCACTCCCTCATCTCCATGTTTGAAAGTCTGTGGTCTCAATTTCTAGTATGTCTCTGGCGTGAGATACTGAACTGCAGAAGCAAGATGTACCTAGATGTTTTAATTTGTATTGGAGGGGAAGATGGTGTTCCTGCATTTTTATTTTTATTTTTTAATACCTGCAAGGAAATAACAAAGGTTTTGCTTAACAAAAGGTTGCTTAATTTTTTGCAAGTTTACTAGAAGGAAGTAGTATTCAAATCTAGATGCCTTCTCTGGGGTTTAGCAATAGTATGAGCTCCTTTAATAGGGAATGATTTTAGAGCTATTTTGACTTTTGCCAGACAAAGAATGAATATAGATGGTGACCTCAGTTATAGCAGGATGAAAGACATCCTTTTAAAAAAGACAAGAAGGTAGAGAAAGAAAGGGGAGGAAAACAAAAAAAAAAAAACAGGAGCACTGTGTTCCAAAAGGAAGTAATGAAGGATTTCCAGAACTGTTCATTCTTCCTCTAATGGGTTCTGTACCATATGTTTTTGAATCAGTAGCAGATGATGTGTTCAGTAATAGTTTCTTTTGAAGGGACTTGTCATAATATTTACCTTCTCTACAACAACAGAAATAGCTTCCAAGGCTGAAATGGCCGTGCTTACTAAAACTAATGAAAACATGAGACATTTCCATGGTCAATGAGTGTCTTGACACCCATTATTTCAGCAAACACTCATTGTATGCTGGTTCATTTCAGCTGGGGTATTTGTGTCATTAGGCATGGTGTTACCGAAGAAGTAAAAGTATGTGGCATGGTGTAGATGTCTAGAATTTGAAGATCTCTAGAGTATTGAAAAGAAAAAGAAAATACATCTGCTACATTTAAGAGCTATCTGTAAAGAGAGCTCTCAATAAAATAATACCGTAGGTAGTGACAATTCCTTACCTGTTTCCCTTTTCCAACTTTACTCCAATTTGGTGGCATCCTTAATCCACCATTCCTGTTTCTCCTGCCAGAAGTGACACCAGACTGTTCTCTGTGGATACTGATCTCCTTGGAAAGGAGATTAAAATTAAATTTTATTGATAAACTTGAATAATCTCTCTACATATGGAAATACTTAGCCAAGTGTACACAGTTTGACTGATTGATAAAGTGAGATTTTTTTTTCAAAGAGACTAGCCTCTTTTGTGTGTCTGCCTGAAAAAGTATGTTAACCAATTTTCCATATCTTAATCAATGGGTAGCTTTTTGCTCTGCATTAATATCACCTCTTTTTCCCATAGATTTCATTGCATTTTTATGTTATAGCAGCAATGTAGCAGCTCTTGCTTTAAATATACCCAAAGAGTTGGATGTATTGGAAAAATGAAATCGGTTTATGTTGTTTTACACATCCACACAGCCCCCATTATGTCAAAAGCTCTTAAAATACAAGTCTTAGAGCCATTAGCACTGACTAGTCCCATAAGTCTTAGATCTGACTCATCATACAAGCTTTCTAATACATCTATTGATTATAATAAGACTTTTAGCCTAAAGAAGTAGAAAGACAATAAATAACTTTTTAAAAAGTTTTGTTATGGTTTATAATTATCTTTTGTTTACATTTATCCTTATGCAATACTGGATTTTAAAATTTTGATGGAGTCTGTAAGAAATACGTGAAGGATATTGCAGTGGAGGGAACCTTTTTTTTAACAGTGAAAAAAGAGTAATTACCTGTTGACTTCAGTAAACTTTGGACAGAATTGTTGAATGCTTGGGCAAACAAGCATTTCATGTAATTGTATGTACACATATAAACTTATTCTCAATAGTATTCTGTCACTGAACCAAGGAGTTCCAATATGTATCATTTCATAAACTTAAGTGTGAAAGTCTTTGCATAGCTTTGAGGAGAATCTAGCCTTATGTAAGTACTGTGCAGTCACCAAAGCATTCAGTCACCATGTCACAAAATGTGTGCTTTTCAAATTAAAGAGGTTACACTATAATGAAGTGATGCTTGGAAGGCCGCATTTTTTCCTCCATTTAAACACTTCAAGGGTTAAAAGCACAGCACTTACTTTATATGAAGTGAATCTGGGCTGTTAAGTCTCAGCTGTGGCATGCAGCCTTCTTGTTGGTGAGCACCTGATGTCAGCAGTTTGAATGATGTCTGACACTAATTTATGTGTCATTCGCAAGATTGCCAGACAGAAGGATCTGCGGGAATAAAAAGCTATTTAGAAGGTTTTCATATGAGGCCTTAGCTCTCCTTTTTTTTGAAAGCCCTTGCATCTCTTGCAGAGCAACACCCTGGTAATGCTGTTGATAAAGGGAAATGCTTTTAAGAAGACTATTAATTAATGATTGAAATGCATTGTTCTTGTTTGAAAGCCGTATAAATAGCAGCTTTTACATCTGTTCTTGTCTAAATGCAAATGTAGGAAAAGATACGTTGTCCTTGTCATACCACCTGCCTTGGTGCTGACACAGAAGCACCTACCTGGTCAGATAGACAATACCTGACAGATAGATAAAACTTTGTTAAATAAGTATTTTGCCCATTATCTGCTGGTAAATCTTTTAAAAACACTACAGAACTCCTGAAGGTTTCGAAGATATGGTTTGGGACTTTATGTATATGATATTTGGGATTTCTTTTTTCCTCTCTAGTTTTTAGGGCCGCTATTCCCTCCACTTGCCTATAAGCATTAATTAATGTATGACAGCATTCCCTAAAATTCAGAAATGGTTTGAATTTTCATTCTTTTTCTTTCTCCAAAGTCTAGGATTTTAAATTTTTATTTATCATGCGTATGGTCAGCTTCTGAATATTACTAAAGTAAGCAAATCAAGCAGCTTTTCAAAGCAACCTCAGACAGTACTGTGTTTCTATGTTGATATTTTACTGAGAAAATATTAAGTAAAATCTTAAATGATAAGTACAGACTATTTAAAAATAGTCTGATATTCTTCATTAACAATTTCTCATTAGATCTTAAATGTAATTCAAGTGTGGAATCATAGGCAGATAATGTGGTTTTCAAAGGAGGTCTTTAGCTGAATTTTTTTCACAGTGCTGATGGAGATCAGTGTGGAATGGAATATAAAATACTTCCGGTATAATGCCTGTGGTCCTCTTTTTGAAAAAGACAGTATACACTGTAATTGGGTTTTTTCAAGGCTTTATATGTTTGGACTACGTGACGGTTTCGAAACAGATGTGGAGGGAAGTCTCAGCAACTACCTGAAAGGAGATTGTAGCAGAGTGGACGTCTGTCTCTTCTCCCAAGTAATAAACAATAGAAGAAGAGGAGATGGCCCCAAGTTGTGCCAAGGGAGGTTTAGATTGGATATTTGGAAAAATTTCTTCACTGAAAGGGTTTTCAAGCACAGGGACCATCTCTGGAGTTACTTAAAAGATGTGTAGATGTGTAGAGAAATGGTTTAGTGGTGATCTTGGCAGCACTAGGTTAACAGTTGGACTTGATATTAAAGGTCTTTTTCAATCTAAATGATACTATGAATCTATGATTTTTAAGGGAGCTGTGTGCTAAATTCCATTAGTACATTCCATTCACTTATTCAATAAAGAGTTCTTAAATTGCTCTCAAAATAGTGGTCTGAGTGGATAAAATTTGTATATTTAACAGGGTCTAGTAGAGCTACTGCTAGAGGATATCACACAGATGATCTGATTGACTTTGCTGAATTAATGTGTTATAAAAAGGTGCAAAACACCCAAATGCAAAGTAATATAAGCAGGAATGAAGACATTCAGTGAGTCTGAGTAGCAATTTAGTAATACTAACTGTAATGAAAAATGTAACATGCTGTGACTTAAACAAGGCTAACACAGTCCTTGAATGAGTGAGGAAGAGGGTTTGGTTTAGCAAAGTTAGGTTACCTGGATGCCTAGCACTGGTAAGTCTACTACTGAAACATTGATCCTAGTTTTGTATCTCAAGTGGATGTAGTAGTCAGAAGGGCACCACAGAAATTACCGATGGAAAACCAAACTGCATTATGTGAAGAGTTTTCAGTATGTGTCTGTTGTTATGTGTAGTCAGTCATGGGTTAGTGTGTGTTAGCCAGGGGTTCACTGACAGAAAGCGAGCTGGCTCTGATCTGAACTGCATGGCTGAAGAACTGCTGGTTTTTCTACTTGTGTGGATGAAGCAGGGAAGGCCTAGTCCTGCCACGTGTCCTTGGACCAGAAGTAGCATCCATTGCTTTTAATGAAGAAGAGGCATGAAGAAAGAGATGTTGATTATTTAGATAGTCAATATTATCGCAATGGAATATTTCTATTTTTCATGGAAAGCATGTTAGCTAGGGTGAAGTTTCTTATCTCACTGACCTCATAAAATTCCATTTCTCCCCTCTGATATGTATCTTAGTTTCTGGGTGTGCTTTTTTCTTGTCTTTTTGCATCATTGTCCTGGTTTCAGTCAGGATAGAGTTAACTTCATTTGTAACAGCTGATGGAATGCTGTGTTTGATGGAATGCTGAGTTAAAATGAAAGCAGTGCTGATAACACCCTGATGTTCTTAGTTGCAGTCAGACAGTCAAGGACTTTTCTCAGCTTCTTCGTATTTCTCTACTCTTGAGAAAGGAGGGGCGAAGCCAGGACAGGTGACCCAGATGGGCCAAAGAGTGTATTCCATGCCAATTACGTCCTGCCCAGGAAAACGGGGGGCTGTTGGGAGGAAGAAGAGAGGCGGTCGCGGGACGCGTGCTTCTTGGGGGGACGGTCGGGTTCCGGGACAGCTCTGGGTGGTACAGCCTGAGTTGTGTGGTTCGGGGAGAAACTGCATCGTGTATCAATAGTTTCATATTCTTTTGCTCTAAAATCCTGTTAGCATTGTTATATTTTATCTTTCTGTTATCTTAGTAAACTATCCTTATCCCAACCCACGGGCCTCTTAGTTTCTTGGTTTTGGAGTTACTTGCCCCTTCCTTTTCCCTTCCCTTGTTTCCCCCTCCCTTTTTTCCCTCTTCCCCTGCTCTTTTACTTTAAGGAGCAGGCAGCTGTGTGGATCTCAGCCCACAGCCGGGGTGAAACCACGACAATCATCAAAGGTTCACTATTACAAATAAAAATTAACTGCTATTCTTCAACTGCTTTTGAAGCATCTGGTTAGCACATCCTGGGTGTGCATGTAGGGTTGGGTTGATTTCCTTCAAGTCAGTTTGGCAGAAATTTGGACATTTCTTCATCTTTCTATCAAGCATAGGTCAGATCAACTTTCTGAGATAATTTGGGTATATCTCATCCAATCATTTGCCTATATCTCAGCCTTCTGGGAGCCTTTCAGTCTCTTCTGCTTCTTGCCTGAGGCATATATTCTGTTTTTTTTGAAGAACAGAATGTATTCTTTGACTGAAGTATCTAGGTGGACAATGGGTATCTCTTGACACACAGAAAGTCAGCTGTTGCAAATTTTATAGAAGTCATTGTTTTATAGAAGTCATTGTTTAGCAAAAACAAATTTAAAAAGGAAAAAATACCCCTCCACTCACAACCTTAGAGAGGCACAGGATTTGGAACATGTAATGTAAGATATTAATTGTAACATCCATGAATATTTTTCTAGGGTAATGCTAGAGACTGGGGAAATGCTAGGGACTAGGAAATGCTTGTCGTTCACACTTGAAAAATAAAAGATGATACTCCCCTTGATGCAGTGATGCTCAAATATTTTTTAGCATCACTGTGTATAACTGAGTGAAAATCCAAAAAGATAATAAAAGACTGAAAACTAGATTATCAGAAAAGTACCTTAATTTTATGTTATATATTGGTTGAAACCTTTCTGTAAACACAAGTACTGCTCAGATGTCAGTATTTCTAAGAGTGCTTAATATTATTTGTTTTGGTTTTAGAAAGAGTTTCAAAGTATGTCTGAGAAAGTATTGTTTTAAGAAGGAAAGCAAATATTTAATATTACTGTAGAAAGCAAATATAGAAAATTAAGCGACTTAGTAACAGAAAATACCTAGAATATGAAGTATTTATATTAATATAGCAGGGAAAAAAAGAGAAAATACATTGTTTGGATGCTGAGGCAGAATAAGTTCAGATAGAAATTTATTTTTTTTTTATGCCAGGTAATATTAGTGGATAGTTGGATTAAGAGTAATTTGGGTTGTCAGTCATTGGCTTTTCAGTCATACTAGGTACTTTTCTGAGAATGCATCAGATCTCAAGGACGCTGTTGGCCAGAGCAATGTCTTTCTTTTTTGTTGCACTGGTGATCAACAGAGATAATCAGAGCAGTTCTTTTACAATGAAAAATGAGTAATTTCTTTAACACGTGTCCCCTGCTACTAAGATTAAAGCATTCAGAAGGGTATTACCATGCGGCTCCTAGTGCAGGAGTCTAAATGTATTTCATAATTGTCGTGGTTTCACCCCAGCTGTGGGCTGAGATCCACGCAGCTGCCTGCTTCTTAAAGTAAAAGAGCAGGGGAAAAGGGAAAGAGGGGGGAAACAAGGGAAGGGAAAAGGAAGGGGCAAATAACTCCAAAACCAAGAAACTAAGAGGCCCGTGGGTTGGGATAAGGATAGTTTACTAAGATAACAGAAAGATAAAATATAACAATGCTAATAGGACTTTATAGCAAAAGAATATGAAACTATTGATACACAATGCAGTTTCTCCCCGAACCACACAACTCAGGCCGTACCACCCAGAGCTGTCCCGGAACCCGACCGTCCCCCCAAGGAACACGCGTCCCGAGAGGAAGCACGCGTCCCGAAACCGCCCCGCTTCTTCTTCCCAACAGTCCCCCGTTTTCCTAGGCAGGACGTAATTGGCATGGAATACTCTCTTTGGCCCATCTGGGTCACCTGTCCTGACTTCGCCCCTCCTTTCTCAAGAGTAGAGAAATAGAAGAAGCTAAGAAAGTCCTTGACTGTCTGACTGCAACTAAGAACATCAGGGTGTTATCAGCACTGCTTTCATTTTAACTCCCAAACACAGCATTCCATCAGCTGCTACAAATGAAGTTAACTCAATCCTGACTGAAACCAGGACAATAATAAAGGTTGCTAATTCAGACAATGATTTCTTGGTAAAATGAATATCACGTGTGTGTACACAGAAATGAACAGAAGACTCATGAGAACATGACTGTTTTAAAGTCATAACACTTACTTTTATTTTTTTTTGCATCCTTTACCTTTCACTGTAAAGTTATATAAAGATACAGATATGGGAACTACAGTTAACAAAGTTTAGTATCCTGGTCCAGGGAAGAAGGTTTTGACAAACGTTTGGGCATCCCCCGAGGCACCCTGCCTGGTCACCGTCGTGGCGCTGGCCTCTTGCTGGCAGACGGAGAGGTCTCTGGTGTGCCTGCCTTCCTCTTTGGGGGTCGCCGTGGCCGCCTAGGGGAGCCTTCAGTGCCCAGGCTGGAAGTGGAGGGCCCGGGCACAGCCTCCCTTGGCTCCTCCTGGGTATCCTCTCGCTCCGCAGGGATGGTAACGGGAGCAGAGGGATGGCTGCTGGCGCCCCTGGCAGCGGCAGCGGATGAGGTGGTGGGGTCCTCATCCGTGCTGGGTCTTGCAGGGCTGCCAGAGGAGACTGGGCTGGAGGCTAGAGACCCCCCTTGGGAGGCAGCAGGGATGGAAACACGGCTGCCCTCCCTCCACCAGCCTGCACGGGAGTCCTG
>BSDF01000210.1:0-16048 GCA_027925045.1 Hypotaenidia okinawae
CTGCCCGAGTTCAGAGTCTCCCAGCTGAGTATGAAGGGCCTCCGCACGGGAATGCCCGCTGTGTTGTGTTGTGACACGGGTGCAGGATGTTTCTGTCCAGGGATTTAACAGTCTCGTTGTAGAGTTTTAGGTGCATGTGTAAAACAGGATTGTTGTCTTGTAGTTCTGTATGTTATGGTGTATCTGTCTGTTGTGCAAGTTTGGTGTTCGTGTGTGTATGCTACGTGAATGAGTGATCGCAAAACTAAATCTGTTGTAAAGTAAGCAGTAAAGTTATACAACCCCGAGAACGAACCCCCTTAATAGTAGCCTCACTTAAAACCAAGTGCTCAGAGTGCCATCTAGCGTTTAACAGCTTCTTGTGCTTCAGTGCCTTGACCGCATCTGTAGGACAGAGGAATATAGGTAATAACTGTCTCTGACTAAAATCATGGGTAATAATCAAAGTAGAGTCTCGAAAAAGAACCCTCTAGGGTGTGTGCTAGCCCACTGGAAGGAATTGGTGGGATCAGGGGGCACTGAAAATAAGAAAATACTTATTAAGTATTGTAATCAGTGGTGGCCTCTTTATAAATTGGAGGGTGGGGTTAAATGGCCACTTAACGGGACATTAGATTATAACACTTTATTACAACTAATGTTGTTTCTAAGAAGGGAAGGAAAATGGGATGAAAAAAGGGGAGAGGACGTTAAAGATTACTTCCCCCTTCAGAACCCAAAATGGGAGGCTAATAGATCAGCCCATATGGAAAGGCTAAAGGCGTACCAGGATTGGATTTTTAAAGGGATGGAAAGAGCTATCCCCAAAACTATAAATTGGTCAGCCTTATATGCAATAAAACAGGGTCCTTCCAAATCCCCATCCGAATTCCTGGATCGACTGAGGGATGTAATGCGCCGCAAAACACCATTAGACCCTGAGTCAGAAGTAGGAATACAGCAAATAGTTTCTTTGTTTCTGGGCCATTCTGCGGGAGTTTCCCCCAGCAAAGCAATCCCTGCTTGCTTGCTAGCTCGATGTCCTTTGGCCTAACAGAAACAGCATGGATCTGAAGCCTCAAAAGAGGGATTGCCAAATCCAGCACTTACTCTGTCCAACCAGACACCAGCCCCTGAAGGGAAGAAATCCACATCCTGGAGAAAACCAGAGCCATTTGCTGTGCTCACCAAGGTACCGTAGCTGACACTGGGTTACCCAAAGCAGAGGCTGTGGAACAGCTGCAAGGAACTCTGGCTTGGAAATCTTAAGCACATGCGATGAACCTTCTGTGGAGCGTCCTGGCAGCTGTGACTTGACGCCGCAAAGCTCAGTGCTGGCGCTGGTTTTAAGGACCTGTTGTGCTACATGCGCTCCTTCCGCTGTGCTGACCTGAGGGCTGGGGGGCTTCTGCGACCCGGACAAAACTCAGTCTGGGTTCTAACAGCCCCCCCGGAGCAATGCCAGCCTGATTGGTACGGTTCCACTGGCTCTACCTCCCAGCCTGTCCTTCTGGGGGATATGACTGGAAAATGAAGCTTCTGCTGATGCATGACATTGCATTGCTCCTGGTGGACCTGAGCAGGACCTCGCAGAGCCCTGTGTGCCCACTGGGCACAGTTTCAGCCTGTGTAACAGTGGTCAGGGGAGTCAACTCAGTTCCTCCCTTAACAGGGAGTGGGGGTTAAAGTTTCCCCTGTTTGTGGGAATTTTGGCCGCTCTTCTTGGGAGCTGCAGTGGTGCTGGTGTAAGCGAGCACCTCCTCTCCTCCCTGTTGAGGACTGACTTGGAGAGAGCTAGCGATTCCAGAGTTTAGGAAGTCTGCCCGGGATGCCCAGCGCAAGGGAAAGCAGGTGCTTTTCTTCCTGTGCCAGCCTGGGTCCTAGCAAGGCGATGCTCTAGTGGCTCAGGGTGTTTCCTACTGACAGACCCAGCAGTTTATTTACATTCCTTAAGCCAACTCAGATGGAAACATCCATATTACAACCAGCTGTGTGCACAGCCGGGACTCCTGGTCACCTAACTGCCATGTCACTGCCTCAGTTTCTCCCTGTGAAGCCAAATTCTTGCAGGCTCCTGTCTTAGCTGCCCTGGTGTGGAGAATGCCTCTTGCAGTTGCCATAGCCCTTGGGCATTGCGAGGGCCACAGCATCCCATGGGGAAGGTGTTTGCTGTCCGTCTGTCCGTTGGCATGCTCAACGCCCTGTCTCACGAGGCCTTCCCCATTTAATTGCTTGTTTCAGGCCATGGAGGAGGAGATCGCTGCTGCCTTAGGCGATGGAAGCCCAGATGAGATCCTGAGCAGTGCCTTCAAACTGAAGGTCACTCGCAGGACATTTGAACGCTGGAGAAGCTCTGGTGGCTGAACGACATGGTAAGGCCTTACAGCACGGGGTATGATCTTTAGTTTGGTGTTTATGTCAAACTCCCCTTTGCTGGGGACAGAAGTCTTCTCAGAATGATTTGGTGACCTTTAGAGCCTGGAAATCTCTGCACAGTTCTTATCGTAGGTACTTAAGGGCCTGGAGTTTCTGGGAGTACCTTTACTACTGGTGTTAGGCAGCTCCCAGGAGTTAGTCCTGGGTGATGGGAGAGGGTGAAAGATATTTTTATCAAACCAAGTGATAACCAAGTGCCAAATTCTCTGACCAAAGCAGCTGAGAGTGGTTTGGAGAATACCCACAGCTGGGGTTGGAGTTCAGGTGGCTGGCCAAGGCAAACCAAACTTTTGGTTTGGTAAGCTAACATCTTATTTTACTTCTTCAATTTTCTCCTTGTGGTGCAGGTCATTAATTTCTACATGGCTCTTCTGGTGGACAGAAGCAACAAGAAAAAAGGTCCATCAGTCTTGGCTTTTAACAGCTTCTTCTACAACAAACTCTGTTCTGGGCCTACAGTGTGGTGAAAAGGTGGAGCAAAGGAGTGGATCTCTTCACCAAGGACATCATTTTTGTCCCTGTTCACTTGAGGTCTCACTTGATGCTCGGGATGAGTCAAACCCAGCTTTTTACTTAGAGCTGGATGGGGAGGAAAAGCCTGCAAGGAAAGTCATGTAGGTTTTGGGCTGTTGGGCCTCATCTGAGGGTCGTCTCTTAACAACATGTAATAGATGTCAGAAAGAAGAGCGTCAGGCACTATGACTCCCTGGGACAAAACAGTGCTGAGATCTGCCAGATGTTATTGTGAGTAACCGCTCGGCCGCTGCTTTTCCCTTGGGAGTTGGGAGAAGGTTTGGGGGTTTTGCCCCCGGAACATGACCGCAGGTTTTCCTGCTTCTGGTCAATAACCCAAGAGAAATGTTGGATTTGCTTGCCGCTAGTTGTGTGCCATCGAGTGCTTCCCTGCTCTGGCATTGCCCCCCTCCACCCTGGCTCTTTGTACGCTCTTCCTCTTCCTCGCTTCGCTCTCTCATCCTTGTTCCGTGGGTTCAGCCTCTCTGCTGCAGTGAGCTCTGGGACACGCTCCATCTCCGTGTCTCTGCCCCTCTGCTGTTCTGTTCCGCGTTGAACACAAGCAGCGGTCCCTGTTTCCCTCCAGCTTACCCCAGCCACCGTCCCTCCTGTCCTTCCTGTGGGTGCCCTGTACTGCTGACCCAGCGTCTTGTAGTGAGTTTTTCCTGGGACAGCCCCCGGCCTGGGAACTTCCTGGGCCCAAAAGCTTTTGTATTTCCTCTTCCTGGAGGTGCACTTGGTATGTGGGTACACGCTGGGCATTGCAGTTTCTTGCTTGGTTCCTCTGACAACATGTGGAGGGTTTTCTAAATGAGCTTATGCTTTTGTGGGAGTCTCCTTCAGGAGCTCCCTTTTGTGGGACTAAATGACGGAGAGAAAGAGGGATCTTTTGTTCTCTTTTGGTTTAAACAGCAAATTCCTGCAAGAAGGAAGTCTGGAGAAAAGTGGAGTTGGATTGTTTGGAGTGGACTCTTAGTGGCATGGAGCCCCATGTAAGGGAGCACTGCTTGGGTTTGGAAAGTGAACTGTGGCTCCTTGTGGTGAGGGTCTGAACCCGTCCGAGTTCAGTCCAAGTCATCAGCCTGAAGCTTCTTAGGGCACCACCTGCGGCTGGGAGCGGAGCAGGAGGCTGTGCTGTCTTGAACTCTCCAAGCAGAGCCTCTTCTTGCTGACCCAATGCTCTCTTTGCTGTTTAGGTGGTTGGGGGTGGTTTAATTAGTCTGCCCCATTCAGGTGAATCTGGCTTTGTCCCCATTCCGTAAGATTTGAAGGATCTGTTGAGCTGTTGTCAGAGAACGTAGGCTGCACAAATCAGCTCTGGGATGATGATCTCTTCTGGCCTGGAGCACAGAGCCCAGTGTGTGACAGAGCAGGGACTGGCACCAGTATTTCTCCTGTGAGGGAACTTCATGGTTTCAGTCAGGATAGAGTTAACTTCATTTGTAGCAGCTGATGGAATGCTGTGTTTGGGAGTTAAAATGAAAGCAGTGCTGATAACACCCTGATGTTCTTAGTTGCAGTCAGACAGTCAAGGACTTTTTCAGCTTCTTCGTATTTCTCTATTCTTGAGAAAGGAGGGGCGAAGCCAGGACAGGTGACCCAGATGGGCCAAAGAGAGTATTCCATGCCAATTACGTCCTGCCTAGGAAAAAACGGGGGGCTGTTGGGAAGAAGAAGAGGGGCGGTGGCAGGACGCGTGCTTCCTGGGGGGACGGTCGGGTTCCGGGACAGCTCTGGGTGGTACAGCCTGGGTTGTGTGGTTCGGGGAGAAACTGCATTGTGTATCATATTCTTTTGCTCTAAAGTCCTGTTAGCATTGTTATATTTTATCTTTCTGTTATCTTAGTAAACTCTCCTTATCCCAACCCACGGGCCTCTTGTTTCTTGGTTTTGGAGTTATTTGCCCCTTCCTTTTCCCTTCCCTTGTTTCCCCCCTTTTCCCCTCTTCCCCTGCTCTTTTACTTTAAGGAGCAGGCAGCTGTGTGGATCTCAGCCCACAGCCGGGGTGAAACCACGACAGTCTTTTTGGCACCCAACGTGGGGCCGGAAAGGTTGGGATAACGGTAGATCTGACTCTGACCCGATAGTAATTAAGACAAAGTTGTGATAAGTACTGTTGTTTAAGCAGTCTCCGATCACGATGCTGTGGTATTTATTCACATGGCTGTGGTCACAGCTGTGGCCGTGAAACTACCGTACGCTGTATGCAATCCTGGCAGGATTTTTTACCATGTCGAGGCTGCGTTTCCTGGTCCTGTTCTTGTCTTTTATGATAACAGTCAATGATACAATAATATCGAGGATCGTGAACTTGTGCTGGTACTGGTATGAGAGCTTGCTGCCCTGTCCATTCCTTGGACAGGGAGGGTTTAATAACGGCAGCTGGTATGGTGGGAGTTCTGCTTTCTTTTCCTTTGGGCTAAATACAACAGCTCTGCTAGCAGTCTTAAAAAACTTTCAGTATCCCTGGGATATTCAAACTAGCATTTTGCTGTTTGTAGGTTTGGTGCAGATGGTTCAGTTGTTGTCAAATATTAAGCAGAGGTTTATGAATACCACTCAAGATTTTTCTGCAAGGCCAGATAATCATGAGTGGCAGGGCAAGTGGCAGAGCATGGGCAAGTACCTAGGCACTTTCTTAACTCTGGTGGTTTGGAGTTTCACTCCTGAGCAGTTACAAGACCCTGATAAAGTGACTGCATATCTGAAAAGAAATTGCTCTAAGCTTGCCAGAGATACACACCTTACTGCACTGTGCTGGGCCCTGGCCACTATTTACAAAACATTGCTTGATAACAGGCAGCACTGTCAGTACTGTCAGCACTGTCAGAAGGAAAAGAATGAAAACAGATCAGCAAAGACTGCAGCTGCTGCAACCCCAATGACTGGCACTGCAGCTACTGTAACCACTGTGACTAGCACTGAGGCCACTGTAACTTCTGTGACTAGCACTGTGGCTACTGCAACATGTCCAACCGATGCTGCAGCTACTGCAACCCCTACGGCAGATACTGCTGATAAAACAAAAAACCAACCCCCGCCAGTGTCTGTTGCTCCCGTACAAAAGAGGAAACACACAAAGAAATCAGTTCGTGTAGTGAAGGATGAGGATGAATCAGGGCCATCTGGAGCATGTCAGGATGAATCAGGGCCATCTGAAGCATCTCAGGATGGAGCAGGGCCATCTCAAGCACCTCAGGATGGAGCAGGGCCATCTCAGGCATTTCAGGATGAGGCAGAATCAGAGGTTGTCACACGATCCCTGACCCTGAGTGAGTTGCGTGAGGTTCGAAAAGATTTCAGCCGCCGCCCAGGTGAGTATATCATCACTTGGTTGCTCCGATGCTGGGATCAAGGGGCCAGTAGTCTGGAATTAGATGGCAGGGAGGCCAAGCAGCTGGGATCCCTAGCTAGAGAAGGAGGCATTGACAAGGAAATTGGGAAAAAGCCAGAAATCCTCAGCCTCTGGAGGCGACTACTGTCAAGTGTGGAGGAAAGGTATCCCATAAAGGAATATATTACATGTCAGTCACCCAAGTGTAACAACATAGAGGAAGTTATCCAGCACCTGAGAGAATTAGCTGTACGGGAGATCATTTATTATGATCGGGACAAATCACAGTTTCCCTCTGATCCTGATGAAGTTATATGCACCCCAGATATGTGGCGTAAGGTTGTACGAAGTGCACCAGCAGGGCACACCAATTCATTAGCATCAATAGACTGGGATGATATGTATCCACCAACTGTAAGTGAAGTGTTTTGCCGACTCCGGAAATATCAGGACAATGTTTCCCAATCTGTGATTGCAGCGGTAGAGAAACTGGTTGAACGACTTGACAAAAATGTGTGCAACTCCCAACCTGTATGGGGCAATGTTGCAGCTACTGGGAGAAAGCGTCCATCGTCCCAGAAGGGAGGATACAGAAGGTACACACCACGAGACACGCTGCGACAGCAGCTGTGGTTTGACCTGTGTGACCATGGTGAGGACATGAGGAAGTGGCATAGGCAGCCCACCTCAGCCCTCCAGGCATGAGTAAATGAGCTGCAAGGTAAAAGAACCGCACAACGCGATTTTGTCAGGAAGAAGGCTGCACCAGTGAGCAGCCAATACAATCAGCAACAGTAGAGGGGCCCTGCCTCCAGCCAGGTGGAGGAGAGGGATAACCGTGCTTATTGGACTGTGTGGATCTGATGGCCTGGCACGTCAGACCCACAGGAGTACAAGGCTCTGGTGGATACTGGTGCCCAGTGTACTCTGATGCCATCGAATCATGTAGGGACAGAACCTGTCAGCATTTCTGGAGTGACAGGGGGGTCCCAACAATTGACTGTGTTAGAGGCTGAAGTGAGCTTAACTGGGAAGGACTGGGAGAAACACCCAATTGTGACTGGCCCAGAAGCTCCGTGCATTTTAGGTATAGATTACCTCCGTAGAGGTTATTTTAAAGACCCGAAAGGGTACCGGTGGGCTTTTGGAATAGCTGCTTTGGAGACAGAAGACATTGAGCAATTGCGTGCCTTGCCTGGACTCTCAGATGATCCTTCTGTTGTGGGGTTGTTGAAGGTTGAAGAACAGCAAGTGCCAATTGCTACAACGACGGTGCACAGAAGACAATACCGTACTAACCGGGATTCCCTGATCCCCATCTATAAGCTGATTCGTCAATTGGAGAGTCAAGGGGTGATCAGCCGAACCCGCTCACCCTTTAACAGTCCCATATGGCCAGTGCGGAAGTCCGATGGAGAGTGGAGGCTGACAGTGGATTATCGTGGCCTAAACGAAGTCACTCCAGGTATGAGTGCTGCTGTACCAGACATGCTGGAACTCCAGTATGAATTGGAGTCAAAGGCAGCCAGGTGGTATGCCACAATTGACATTGCAAATGCTTTCTTCTCAATCCCACTGGCGCCTGAGTGCAGGCCACAGTTTGCTTTCACTTGGAGGGGCATCCAATACACATGGAATCGTCTGCCCCAGGGGTGGAAACACAGCCCCACCATTTGCCATGGACTAATCCAGACCACACTGGAAAAGGGTGAAGCCCCAGAGCACCTGCAGTACATTGATGACATCATTGTATGGGGCAATACAGCAGAGGAAGTATTTGAGAAAGGAAAAAGGATAATTCAAATCCTTTTGGAAGCTGGTTTTGCTATAAAGCAAAGTAAAGTCAAGGGGCCTACACGAGAAATCCAGTTTTTAGGAATAAAATGGCAGGATGGGCGTCGTCAGATCCCAATGGACATTATCAATAAAATAGCAGCTATGTCTCCACCAAGCAACAAAAAGGAAACACAAGCTTTCTTAGGTGTTATAGGTTTTTGGCGAATGCATGTCCCAAACTACAGTCTCATTGTGAGCCCACTCTACCACGTAACTCGGAAGAAGAATGATTTCCAATGGGGCCCTGAGCAGCAGCAAGCCTTTGAGCAGATCAAACGCGAGATAGTCCATGCAGTGGCCCTTGGGCCTGTCCGGACAGGGACAGATGTTAAAAATGTGCTTTACACTGCAGCTGGGGAGAATGGCCCTACCTGGAGTCTCTGGCAGAAAGCACAAGGGGAGACTAGAGGTCGACCGCTGGGGTTTTGGAGTCGGGCCTACAAAGGATCTGAGGCCAATTATACTCCAACAGAAAAGGAAATACTGGCCGCCTATGAAGGGGTTCGAGCCGCTTCAGAAGTGATTGGAACTGAAGCCCAGCTCCTCCTGGCACCCCGACTACCGGTGCTGGGCTGGATGTTCAAAGGGAAGGTCCCTTCTACACATCATGCCACTGATGCTACGTGGAGCAAGTGGGTTGCACTAATTACTCAGCGGGCTCGAATAGGAAACCCTAATCGCCCAGGAATCGTGGAAGTGATCACAGACTGAGTGGACTTAACCACAGACTGGGTGGACTTAACCATGGACGCTATTGCACAAGTTATCCATGAATGTGAGACGTGTGCCGCAATTAAGCAAGCGAAGCGGTTGAAGCCGCTTTGGTATGGAGGACGGTGGATGAAATATAAATATGGGGAGGCCTGGCAGATCGATTACATCACCCTCCCACAAACCCGCCATGGCAAACGCTACATGCTTACAATGGTGGAGGCAACCACTGGCTGGCTAGAAACATATCCTGTACCCCATGTTACTGCCCGGAATACAATCCTGGGCCTTGAAAGGCAAGTCCTATGGCGACACGGCACCCCAGAAAGAATCGAGTCAGACAACGGGACTCATTTCCAAAATGCTCTCATAGACACCTGGGCCAAAGAGCATGGCATTGAATGGGTGTACCACATTCCTTATCATGCACCAGCCTCTGGGAAAACTGAACGATATAATGGACTCTTAAAGAGTCCAGCCTTTTCCTTTGCTATAAAAGAGGGAACATTCCTGGTACCTCCTCAGGTGTTTTTCTCAGCTGTAGCAGACTGCATTTCAAAACATGCTAAACGTCCAGCAATAACTCCCAAACTAAAGAAGCTAGGACTGAAAGATGTACCTTGTCTGAAACCTCTGAACAGAAGACAGAAGCATGCCCCGTAACTCTGACTCGCGGCCTTTTCCTTAGACAGAAAAATAGAATGATCCTGGTACTTTCGAAGGTGTTTTTCTTGGCCGTAGCAGACTGAAATTAAAAACATGCTAAATATCCAGCAATAATTCCCAAACTAATGAAGCTAGGGCTGAAAGACATACTATCGTGGTTTCACCCCGGCTGTGGGCTTAGATCCACGCAGCTGCCTGCTCCTTAAAGTAAAAGAGCAGGGGAAGAGGGGAAAAGGGGGGAAACAAGGGAAGGGAAAAGGAAGGGGCAAATAACTCCAAAACCAAGAAACTAGGAGGCCCGTGGGTTGGGATAAGGATAGTTTACTAAGATAACAGAAAGATAAAATATAACAATGCTAACAGGACTTTAGAGCAAAAGAATATGATACACAATGCAGTTTCTCCCCGAACCACACAACTCAGGCCGTACCACCCAGAGCTGTCCCGGAACCCGACCGTCCTCCCAAGAAGCACGCGTCCCGCCACCGCCACTCTTCTTCTTCCCAACAGCCCCCCGTTATATCTAGGCAGGACGTAATTGGCATGGAATACTCTCTTTGGCCCATCTGGGTCACCTGTCCTGGCTTCGCCCCTCCTTTCTCAAGAATAGAGAAATATGAAGAAGCTAAGAAAGTCCTTGACTGTCTGACTACAACTAAGAACATTAGGGTGTTATCAGCACTGCTTTCATTTTAACTCCCAAACACAGCATTCCATCAGCTGCTACAAATGAAATTAACTCTATCCTGACTGAAACCAGGACATTCCACCCCTTATTCCATACCATTTACATCATGACCAGGTCCAACCAATGTTTCAGACACACATATATGTATTATTCCCTTAGTCTATGGACCATTCATCTGAGTTTTGTTGAGTAAACTATTTAGTCCATGATTTTCAGGCTTCATTCGTTGTAACAGTCTCTCATGGTGTCAGTATGCGCCATTGGATCGTTGCATGCTGCATCTCAGGCTCTCGACCGATGCATCTGACATGGTCCATGGTCATAGTCGGTGAATCAAGTGTTCATTTTCAAAGGGGAAGAGGAAAAAGTTCTTATGATGGCAGGTCTTGGTCCCATCATAGTGGCAGTCTTCCTTCATTGTCGTGTATGATTCCAGCTGTAACTCCATTGGTACAACAAACAACAACATACAGCAATTATAGTAATAATGAATATACAGTAATGGGTTATTTAGCACTTATTATAATACAATTTTTACCTTACTAATTACATTGGCTATTCTCACCTAAAATCAAATCCCTTTGAGGTACACATCGAACTTCTCCATCCTTCTGCATTACCCACCAAGTACAACCAGGTCCTTGAGCAAAAACAATTCCCGACATAGGTTTACCTTTACCTGAAGCAGGGATGACCCAAACCGTCTTCCCTAATATACTCTTCATATGCACCACTGGGACTCTGTCTCCTTCTACAGTACGTGGAAATTTTGACTGGGCAGGGCCAGCCCGATTGGTAGAACCCCTAGAGTTAACTAACCACGTGGCTTTGGCCAAATGTGTATCCCAGTGTTTGAATGTTCCACCACCCATTGCTTTTAGGGTAGTCTTTAAGAGTCCATTGTATCGTTCAATTTTCCCAGAGGCTGGTGCATGATAAGGAATGTGGTACACCCATTCAATGCCATGCTCTTTGGCCCAGTTGTCTATGAGAGCATTTCGGAAATGAGTCCCGTTGTCTGACTCGATTCTTTCTGGGGTGCCGTGTCGCCATAGGACTTGGGTTTCAAGGCCCAGGATTGTATTCCGGGCAGTAGCATGGGATACAGGATATGTTTCTAGCCAGCCGGTGGTTGCCTCCACCATGGTAAGCACGTAGCGTTTTTCATTCTTTTCCTCCTGACAGTGCTGCCTGTAATCAAGGAGTGTTTTGTAAATAGTAGCCAGGGCCCAGCACAGTGCAGTAAGGTGTGTATCTCTGGTAAACTTAGAGCAATTTCTTTTCAGATATGCAGTCACTTTATCAGGGTCTTGTAACTGCTCAGGAGTGAAACTCCAAACCACCGGAGTTAAGAAAGTGCCTAGGTACTTGCCCATGCTCTGCCACTTGCCCTGCCACTCATGATTATCTGGCCTCACAGAAAACACTCGAGTGGTATTCATAAACCTCTGCTTAATATTTGACAACAACTGAACCATCTGCACCAAACCAAAAAGCAGCAAAATGCTAGTTTGAATATCCCAGGGATACTGAATGTTTTTAAAGACTGCTAGCAGAGCTCTGGTATTTAGCCCAAAGGAAAAGAAAGCAGTACTCCCACCATACCAGCTGCCGTTATTAAACCCTCCCTGTCCAAGGAATGGACAGGGCAGCAAGCTCTCATACCAGTACCAGCACAAGTTCACGATCCTCAATATTACTGTATCATAGACTGTTATCATAAAAGACAAGAACCGGAACATGAGACGCAGCCTCGACATGGTAAAAAATGCTGCCAGGATTGCATACAGCATACAGTACTTTCGCGGCCACAGCTGTGACCACAGCCATGTGAATAAATACCTCAGCATTGTGATCGGAGACTGCTTAAACAACAGTACTTATCACAACTTTGTCTTAATTACTATTGGGTCAGGGTCAGATCTACCGTTATCCCAACCTTTTGAGCCCCACGTTGGGCGCCAAAAAAGACTGTCGTGGTTTCACCCCAGCTGTGGTACCTCTTTTTGTCCTAGCTTCTTTAGTTTGGGAGTTACTGGTTTACGTTGAGCATGTTTTGACTTGCAGTCTACTACGGCCGAGAAAAACACTTTAGGAGGTAACAGGAATGTTCCCTCTTTTCTGGCAAAGGAAAAGGCTGAGACCCAGAGTTACAGGGGCTGATTCTGTTTTCTTTTAAGAGGTTTCAGAAAAGGTACAGCTTTCAGCCCTAGCTTCTTTAGTTTGGGAGTTATTGCTGGACGATTAGCATGTTTTGAATTGCAGTCTGCAACGGCCGAGAAAAACACCTTAGGAGGTACCAGAAATGTTCCCTCTTTTCTGGCAAAGGAAAAGGCTGAGACCCAGAGAGACAGGGGCTGCTTCTAACTTCTTTTAAGAGGTTTCAGACAAGGTACATCTTTTAACCCTAGCCTCTTTAATTTGGGAGTTATTTCTGGACGTTTAGCATGTTTTGACTTGCAGTCTGCTAAGGCCGAGAAAAACACCTTAGGAGGTACCAGGAATGTTCCCTCTTTTCTGGTAAAGGAAAAGGGTGAGACTCGGAGAGACAGGGGCTGCTTCTGTCTTCTGTTAAGAGGTTTCAGACAAGGTACATGTTTTTAGTCCTGGCTTCTTTAGGTTGGGAGTTATTGCTGGACGTTTATCATTTTTTGAAATGCAGTCTGCTACAGCCGAGAAAAACAACTTAGGATGTACCAGAAATGTTCCCTCTTTTCTGGAAAAGGAAAAGGCTGAGACCAAGAGTGACAGGGGATGCTTATGTGTTCTCTTAAAAGGTTTCTGCCAAGCTATGTATATCAGTCCTAGGTTCTCTATTTTGGGAGTTCTTGCTGGATGTTTAGCATGTTTTGAAATGCAGTATGCTACGGCCGAGAAAAAAACTTTAGGAGGTACCAGGAACGTTCCCTCTTTTCTGACTAAGGAAAAGGCTGAGACCCAGAGTGACAAGGCCTACTTCTCTGTTCTGTTCAGAGTATTCAGCCAAGGTACATATTTCAGTCCTAGCTTCTTTAGTATGGGAGTTATTGCTGGACTTTTATCATGTATTGAATTAGAGTATGCTACGGCCGAGAAAAACACATTAGGCGGTACCAGGAATGTTCCCTCTTTTCTGATAAAGGAAAAGGCTGAGAGCCAGAGAGACAGGGGCTGCTTCTGTATTCTTTTAAGTGGTGTCAGACAAGGTACATCTTTCAGTCCTAGCTTCTTTAGTTTGGGAGTTATTTCTGGACATTTAGCATGTTTTGAAATGCAGTCTGCTACGGCCGAGAAAAACACCTTAGGAGATACAGGAATGTTCCCTCTTTTCTGGCAAAGAAAAAGTCTGAGACCAAGAGTGACAGGGGCAGCTTGTGTGTTTTCTTAAAAGGTTTCTGCCAAGCTATTTATTTCAGTCCTATCTCTTTTAGGTTGGGTGTTCTTGCTGGACGTTTAGCATGTTTTGAAATGCAGTCTGCTATGGCCCCGTAAAACACCTTAGGAGGTACCAGGAATGTTCCCTCTTTCCTGACAAAGGAAAACCCCGAGACCAAGAGTGACAGAGTCTGCTTGTGTGTTTTCTTAAATGGTTTCTGCCAAGCTATGTATTTCAGTCTTAGCTTTTTGAGTTTGGGAGTTATTGCTGGACGTTTAGCATGTTTTGAAATGCACTCTGCTACGGCCGAGAAAAACTACTTAGGAGGTACCAGGAATGTTCCCTCTATTCTGACAAAGGAAAAGGCTGAGACCCATACAGACAGGGTCTGCTTCTATTGTCTTTTAAGAGTTTTCAGACAAGGTACGTCTTCAGTCCTAACTTCTTTAGGTGGGGGTTTATTGCTGGACGTTTATCATGTTTTGAAATGCAGTCTGCTACGTCCGAGGAAAACACCTTAGGAGGTACCAGGAATGTTCCCTCTTTCCTGAGAAAGGAAAAGGCTGAGACCAAGAGTGACAGGGGCTGCTTCTATCTTCTTTTAAGTGGTGTCAGACAAGGTACATCTTTCAGCCCTAGCTTCTATAGGTTGGGAGTTATCGCTGGACGTTTAGCATGTATTGAATTGCAGTCTCCTACGGCGGAAAAAACGCCTTAGGAGGTACCAGGAATGTTCCATCTTTTCTGGCAAAGGAAAAGCCTGAGACCCAGAGAGACAGGGTCTGCTTCTGTCTTCTTTTAAGTGGTTTGAGACGAGGTACATCTTTCAGCCCTAGCTTCTTTAGGTGGGGAGTTATTGCTGGACGTATAGCATGTTTTGAAATGCAGTCTGCTACGGCCAAGAAAAACACCTTAGGAGGTACCAGGAAGGTTCCCCCTTTTCTGGCAAAGGAAAAGGCTGCTTCTGTCTTCTGTTAACAGGTTTCAGACAAGATACCTAGCCCTACCTTCTTTACTTTTGGAGTTATTGGTAAACGTTAGTCTGCTTCTGTATTCTTTAATGTGTTTTCAGAGAAGGTATATGTTTCAGTCCTAGCTTCTTTAAGCTAGGTGTTTTTATCTGAGGTGTTTTTATCTGAGACCCAGAGAGACAGGGACTACTTCTGTGTTCCTTTATGTGTTTTCAGACAAGGTACATCTTTCAGCCCTTCCTTCTTTACTTTGGGAGATATTGCTGGACATTTAGCATGTTTTGAAGTGCAGTCTGGTAGTGCCGAGAAAAACAACTGAGGAGGTACCAGGAATGTTCCCTCTTTTCTAACGAAGAAAATTCAGAGACCCAGAGAGACAGGGGTTGCTTCTTGATTCTTATATGTGTTTTCACACAAGGTACATTTTTCACATCTAACTTCTTTAGTTTGGGAGTTATTGCTGGACGTTTATCATGTATTGTTTTCCAATCTGCTACGGCCGAGAAAAACTCCTTTACAAGGTTCCAGGAATGTTCCCTCTTTTCTGACAAAGGAAAAGGCTGAGACCCAGAGTGACAGGTTCTGTTTGTGTCTCCTTTAAAGAAGTTTTAGAAAAGGTACATCTTTCAGCCCTAGCTTCTTTAGTTTGGGAGGTATTTCTGGACGTTTACATGGTTTGAACTGCAGTCAGCTACGGCCGAGAAAAACACCTTAGGAGGTACCAGGAATGTTCCCTCTTTCCTGACCAAGTTAAAGGCTGAGACCAACAGTGACAGGGGCTGCTTGTGTGTTCTCTTAAAAGTTTTCTGCCAAGCTATGTATTTCAGTCCTAGCTTTTGTAGTTTGGGAGTTATAGCTGAACGTTTTGACTTGCAGTCTGCTAGTGCTGAGAAAAACAGCTTTAGGAGGTACCAGGAATGTTCCCTCTTTTCTGACAAAGGAAAAGTCAGAGACCCAGAGAGACAGGGGTTGCTTCTGGATTCTTATATGTGTTTTCACACAAGGTACATTTTTCCCATCTAACTTCTTTAGTTTGGGAGCTATTGCTGGAATTTTAGCATGTTTTGACTTGCCGTCTGCTAGTGCTGAGAAAAACAGCTTTAGGAGGTACCATGAATGTTCTCTTTTTTATGACAAAGGAAAGTCTGAGTCCCAGAGTGACAGGGTCTGTTTGTGTCTCCTTTTAAGAGGTTTAAGACAAGGTATATTTTTTGGCTCTCTCTTCTTTAGTTTGGGACTTCTTGCTGGACGTTTAGCATGTATTGTTTTCCATCTGCTATGGCCGAGAAAAAGTCCTTTACAAGGTTCCAGAAATGTTCCCTCTTTTCTGACAAAGGAAAAGGCTGAGACCCAGAGTGACAGGGTCTGTTTGTGTCTTCTTTTAAGAGGTTTCAGAAAAGGTACATCTTTCAGCCCTAGCTTCTTTAGTTTGGGAGGTATTTCTGGACGTTTCGCATGGTTTGAAATGCACTCAGCTACGGCCGAGAAAAGCACCTTAGGAGGTACCAGGAATGTTCCCTCTTTCCTGACAAAGTTAAAGGATGAGACCAACAGTGACA
>BSDF01000211.1:0-15918 GCA_027925045.1 Hypotaenidia okinawae
TAGCTGGCCTGAAACCTCCTCAGGGAACACAGAAGCAGCCCCTGTCACTCTGGAGCTCAGCCTTTTTCATTTTCCAGGAATCACGGATTACTCCTAGGACTTCATGAGCTGCTGCACTCGGCCGGAGCAGACTTTAATTCAAAACATGCTAAACGTCCAGCAATAACTCCCAAATGAAAGCAGCCAGGACTGAAAGACATAGCTGGCCTGAAATCTCCCCAGGGAAGAATCAAGCAGCACCTGTAAATCTATAGCTCAGCCTTTTCCTTTACCAGGAAACATGAAAATCTCCTAGAAGCCTCCTCAGCAGTTTCTCTCAGCTGTAGCAGACTGCAATTCAAAATATGGTAAATGTCCAGCAATAACTCCCAAACAAAAGCAGCCAGGACTGAAAGACATAGCTGGCCTGAAAACTCCCAAAGGAACACACAAACAGCACCTGTCACTCTGGAGCTCAGGCTTTTCCTTTTGGAGCAAACATGAGACTGTACTAGTACCTGATGTGCTGTTTCTCTCTTGGCTGCAATTCAAAACATGATAGAAGTCCAGCAATAACTCCCAAACTAAATCAGCCTCGACTGAAAGACTTAGCTGGCCTGAAACCTTCCCAGGGAACACACAAACGGCCCCTGTAAACCTGGAGCCCAGGCTTTTCCTTTTCCAGGAAAGATGAAACAGTCTTAGTACCTGATGAGCCACTTTTGCCAGTCGCCTGGCAAGTGCTTCGTGAGTCACAAGAGTTGATGGTGGAAAAAGGTAAATACCAACAGCACAGTGGTGGACTTGGAGACGTTTTTCCATGAGAAAGTAGGGAAAATTCTGTGGATTTCCCTGAGTACTCCTCAGTGGAGCCACTTTTGCCAGTCCCCTGTCAGAAATCTCGCTGTGGGCTGTTGAGGATACCTACATCTGCTGCCCCACTAAAATGCCTTTATACAAATGCACGTAGCATGGGGAACAAACAAGAATTAGAGATCTTTGTGCGGTCGCAGGGCCACGATCTCATCGCAATCACAGAGACGTGGTGGGACAACCTGGACGACTTGCACGTTGTCATCGATGGCTATGTGCTTTTTAGGAAAGACAGGCTAGGTGGAGGAGTTGCTGTTTATGTGAGAGAGCACCTAGAATGTATTGAGCTCCACCTGGGGAAGGATGAACCATCCGTCGAGTGCTTGTGTGTTAAAATCAAGGGGCAAACTGCTATGAGTGACATTGTTGTGGGAGTGTGCTATAGGCCCCCTGATCAAGAGGAGCAGGTTGATAGTTCATTCTATAAGCAGTTAGAAGTAGCCTCAAGATCCTGGGCACTGATCCTTATGGGGGACTTCAACTACCCAGATATTTGCTGGGCAAGCAACACGGCCAGTCATATGCAGTCCAGACAATTTCTGCAGTATGTTGAAGACAATTTCCTGCTACAGATGGTGCAGGAGCCTACAAGGGGAGGGCGGGTGCTGGACCTTGTTTTAACTAACAAGGACGGGCTCGTTAGGGAAGTGAAGGTCGGGGGCAGCTTAGGACAAAGCGACCATGAAATGGTTGAGTTCAAGATCCTGGGTGGAAGAAGCAAGCCAAAAAGTAGGATAGCTACCCTGAATTTTGGAAGAGCTAACTTTGATCTCCTCCGCAACATAATAGGGGCTATCCCACGGGCTACGCTGTTTGAAGGAATGGGAGCCTGTGAGAGCTGGCTAGCATTCAAACAGCGCTTCTTCCAAGCACAGGAACGTTTCATCCCTTTGAGCAAGAAATCGGGAAAGAGAGGCAGAAGACCTGCATGGATGAACACGGAGCTATTGAGAAAACTCAAAGAGAAGCAGAAGATCTATGAATTGTGGAAGAAGTGCCGCAACTGAGAGACGGGACACTGCTTAATGTAAGCAAAGTGGTCGCTTTATTACACGCATACAGCAGATTATATAGTTTTTGTTCTCTTCTCAAGCTAAGCGTGTCCCATGCTGATGAGCTAACACAAGCCAGCGTGCACTACCTTGATTGGTTACAAAACTTATCTACTCAGTTCCTCCAGACTGCAGATGTTGCCAGGGTAGCGGGTTATCTTCCTCCTGTAGCCTCAGTTACACAAACACAGTGGAATGTTATCAGGGGAATGTTTCTGTTCGTTCTTGTTACTTCTTATTCTTCAGTTCCCCCAAGGTTTCCGTCCGACCAGAGCGACCAGGTCTAAGTCACGTATTCCATTGTGTAGCTCCTCGGGAGCAGAACCATCATTTACTTTCACCACAAGAAGGGTCTGAGCACCTGGGGAGAATACAGGAATGTGGTCAGGGCCTGTAGGGATGCAACAAGGAAGGCTAAAGCCCTCTTGGAAATGAAGCTGGAAAGGGACATAAAGGATAATAAAAAGGGGTTTTTAGATATGTGAATAGTAAGAGGATGACCAGGGATAATGTAGGTCCCTTGCTGAACGAGGAGGGTGTCCTGGTAACGGGGGATGCTGAGAAGGTGGAGATACTGAATGCCGCCTTTGCTTCGGTCTTCACCTCATAGGCCCTCCCTGACCCACAGACACTGGATGAAAGTAGGACTGTTGCGACAGAGGGAAGACAGGCGCACTCGATGCGAGTGATCAGCAAGCTTCGTTTATTGAATAGTACAGTCATCTTTTATAATAGTTCTAATTAGTTCATTACATATTGCAAAAGCCAGGCTCATCATTGGTTATTATTTTTAAGGTTAGTCCTGCCCTTAATTCCTCATCTGTGGTTAACTGCATCCCCCCTTTCTCACGCCTGACCAAAGCACAAACCTGTTGTTTGTAACTTGTGTAGCTAAGGGAGGAACGTCCTTGCTATATTAGCAACTAGATTAGCTGTGTACGATGTTTCTCAAATTCCAGCTCGGCCAGCTGGTTTATGTCTGTGTGGCCTTTGTTAACAAGCCATTCCTCCACAATTCCCCCGTTTTTATTTTGTATGATATAGACCTGGTTAACCATTTTCAGAAAAAGGGCTTTGAGACAAGAGAATACACATCCTAAACAAAGCAATACTATTACAACTACGATTAAAATCAACAACCCTGTTTGAAAAATACCTTTAAGCCAGCCGCTCAATCCTATCCAGCTCCCTAAAGCTTCCAAGCCAAAAAACCCAGTATCTTGTTTGATCTTTTGAGAGTGTTGCATCAGGTACTGAATCTCTCTGTGAATAGATTTAGAATGGTCATTCAAATCCATGCAGCACAGTCCGTCAAAATCCTCACAACCATGCCCATGAGCCAGTAATAAAAAGTCTATCGCGGCTCTGTTCTGAAGCACGGCGTGCTGTACTGTAGACAAATCTTCTGCCAATTCGTGCTGCAGCAACACTCGGTGTGAAAAATGATGCAGATATAATTTCCCACTTATTCCAGAGGTTAACTGAGTCACGACAGCTTGTCTCTAAGGTGATGGTAAGATCCCTTTTGAAACGATATCTGTGAGTTGAGTTGGGATGGTGAAGTGGTGCACCTAAACTGAGCTGACCTATGGTACATGGTCCTCCGAGAGGGTTTGTGGGAATTCCTGCCCAGGCACGATTGCCACAAATTAAAAAGAATCCTTTGGGTAAGTGCCTGGGTAACATGGTGCCAGGGGCTGGTCTGTCCTTAGTGCGGGATATGTTCTGACACCACGTTCTTTCCCAGCTGATAGAATCACCTATTGGAGTAAGGATTGTAGGGTTTGACTCATTAACCTTGCGCCCTTCCTTATTTTCACCTGACCAATCCCTATTTTCAATATAAACACAATAGCTAGCATTGAGAGAGTCTGCTACATCAATTTCTTGCAGCTCTGGGCCGACAGGGAGCCAGTCGTCCCAGATGTCATATCTGTTCATGCAATTTCTGGCATTGTTCCCAATTCGTCCCCACTTACTTCACCTCAACACTGTGTTCATGGAACTGTTAAGAAATGTCCATGTGTACTCATTAATTGGCACCCCTACTAGACACGTCAAAAACGGGGTGCTAGGCATAGCGAGACTGGTGCAGAGGGTGGTGGTATTTAATACCCATGCCAGGGTGACCCATACGTTCTGCCAAGAGTCAACAATTGCTCTGGTTAGATGTTCTGCTCACCCGCCTTACATGCCTCTCACTATTGCTAATAATTGGGTGAGGCTACACAGTCACTTTGTTCCATTTTAAGGCAGTTGTTAACATTCTTGCAGCTTGTTATCTCAAGGATTTTCTTGCAACCTCCTGTTCTCACAGACACCTAGCTCTCCTGTTACTGCATACTGACGTGCCTCTGCTAGCTTCCCCAGGCCTAATTATGCGGGGGTCAGGTGCAAATCTGGGTGGGCCACAAAACCCACTCCTCTCATACATTGCTACAATTCCCCCTTCTTGTTTATGGACCAGCCAGATTTTTGCAAAGAGCATTATCGATCTTGCAAGAGAAACACTGTGACCTACACGGCAAAATAACACTAAGACAAAAATAACTAATGAAAACATAAGCTCTTGTTTAACCAAATCTAAAAGCCATTCTGTAAACTAAAAGCCATACTGTAAAATGTGGCAAGCTAAAAACTGCCAATTTGCTACACATACTGTTCACACCAAAGTGATTAATTAGTAATTGTAACGAGTTTTGATAAGCATGTCTTATAGCTACACATTGTTAGTTTACCTTTGATGTCTAAAAGTTATCTGCACACCTGCTGTGTTTTTGACTCTCTTATGAATAGTACATGATTTGTTCACTTACTTCCAAATAGTTTCTCGCAACTCTCTGCTCTAAGGCAGTCTGACCACCTGCCTTCAAGGCCACTGTGTTTTGAAAATGTGATTACCAAATACCTCTCAGGATGAGTAATTTTCCTGTTGCATGGGAATTCAGGGATACTGTCAGGGCCTATGTCTTTGTGAGGAGAGCCAGACTGCTAGCAAGCCTGCTGTCCTCCCAGAAAATTTTTCCTTTTTAGTATCTGCTTGTTAGAGGTCTCCGCAAGGGCCCTTTGCAGAAAGCTCAGCAAGCATGGCAGTAAATGTAAGACAAGTGCCATAATTACCATATTCAATAATCCAAATTCAATAATCCAGATTTGACCACTGACAACATCCATCCTGAAAGTCCCACTCATGAAACCAATTGTCCAATCCAGAGAATTAAATCTTCATGTCGCATGTTTTGAGTTCGATCTATTAATTTTTGAATGCTGAGTGGTCAGACAGATTCCTGCAGCACATATCATGAGACAGCAACAAAATTCAAGCGCTGCACAATTCCGTAGCTAAGTACTTTACTACCTTTGCTATTGTATTTGTTTGCTTTGCCAATCAGGAGCGTCAGGAGTGCAGGTAACATCAGCCTCACATTTATGTGCAGGCATCTATTGTAGTCTGTGATCTTGGGCTGTGCAGAAATCATCATTTCCCTAATTTTCATTTACCACAAACACACATGCATATTTCAAAAACTGTTAGATGGTTCAAAATGTCCCGCAGCAAAACTGATAGTCCACCGTGGCTGCAGTTGCTCTGGAATTGGCATTAAGTCTGCAAGGGTTAAAGCGTCAGCAACTCAATCCGCTTCTATTTCGGTTAGAGTCCTTTTACTTAATTTCCAGAGAGTTATTAACGACTTAGCTTTTTTCACCCCAACTGAGGGTTTGTCAAGGATTTGAGCTGTATATTTCTTCCTATGCTCCTTCTGAATCAAAGATACTTCACTGTGACACTCTGCATGTTCAAAAACCGTATCAGGATTCGCGAAAAATCCCTTGTTACTCCATACGCTAGTAGCCCAGGTAACTCTTTCTTACAGTCTATCCCCTGAATGCTCCGCTTTTCTAAAAAGCATTTGAGCAAATCATATGCCGCTTGTCTATCCATACCTTTTTATCCAGGGATCTTCTTTGCTTCTGACTTTGTCGGCGCCTTTACCTCCGACCTCCGTCAGCACGGTTGCAGCCTTTGCAAGACCTCTGCGGCGCGTACTGGCGGTAACCTCTTCGGGTGCTCCCGGGCACGGAGTCGAGACGGAGGGACTCGGTAACCTCTATAGGTGCTCCCGGGCGCAGGGACCTGCCCTGTCGCCTGCCCTTTCGCCTGCCCTTTTCGCCTCCTGCGCTGCTTACAGGACGGGCACCTGGACTCCGTCGAACCGTGGCTGCTCAGGTTCAATCCCCTTTAGGGTCCTGCCCTCGTTAGGGTCCCTGTTTGGGCCCCATTTGTCGCGACGGAGGGAAGACAAGCGCACTTGATGCAAGTGATCAGCAAGCTTCGTTTATTGAATAGTACAGTCGTCTTTTATAATAGTTCTAATTAGCTCATTACATATTGCAAAAGCCAAGCTCATCATTGGTTACTGCCTCCGGACTAACCGCTCTACGTATAAGAGCACCCGGCAACCAGTTGTGAGGATCATCTACTATCAGTGGGCCCCCTGTCTGCAGCGTTGCCTTCTCTGAGGTGACTCCCCGCTCTGTCCCCTTCACCGTCTGGTTTTTCCTACAGCTCGCGCACCCCCCCCCCCCCCCTTCCCGTTCTCCCTGCTGGCCCGCCTGTTGCAACTCGGTGATAGGTCGGGTCTAGGTGGTGCAGTAGGCGTTACGCCTGCCGCTCCTGCCGTCCCTGGAGTTCCCTTTGTTGCTGGCTGTACCGGGTACACGCCAAGAGCCTTTTCCTCTCCTTCACTCAAAACATCCTCAATATTTTGCCCGTCCGTTTCCTCCTCCCGTTTCCCGTGTAAAGGGTTTACGTCACCGCCCCCACTGATCTCAGATTTCTCTTTTTCAGTCTGCCTGGCTGCCGCTTCACTTTTAAAAAGCGCCTCCCGAACAGCCTGCCGAGTGTTACTCTCCTCTCTAGCCTGCCTTAGCAAGGTCTGAATTACCCCCCATGTTTTTAATTCTTTACCCATTTTGTTCACTATCGTATACTCTGCCAGGCAAGTAGTACAAGCTGGCCAGTTCTGGGGAGATAACACATCTACCACAAAACTAATCGCCCCGTCTTTCAGGAGCCGCTCGGCGCACTTCCGTGCCTTTTTCGCTTTCACAGAAAGCCCCCATTCCTGAGCACTGGTGTGGATCACCTTTAAACCAATTTCTATGATCCGGATCTGCCGACCGCCCCTGGTCCGCCACCTCAAGTTATCACATCAGGGTCACCACTTGTTGCCTCTCGCTCGGCAATCGACCTCCAGTGTTTGAGGTGGCACGGGAACACACCCCCTGTCCCCAGGCCAAAGAGCACTGACACCAATATGAGGATGCTGCAAATGGCGTTTATTTAAGGGTTAACAACAACTTATATATGCCCTATGCTTCGTTACCGCCCCTTAACCCCGTCACTGCCCACATCATATTCTCCTTTGCACAAGCCTTGCTTTTAGCAGCATAGGGAGGAGCCTTTTCCCTATTCGCTTTCCGTACAGCGCATGATCTTCCGGTCGCCATACCCTAAAACCTCCTAAGTTGTTTTTCTCGGCCGGAGCAGACAGCAATTCAAAACATTGTAAACATCCAGCAATAACTCCCAAACTAAAGCATCCAGGACTGAAAGACATATCTGGCCTGAAACCTCCCCAGGGAAGAAACAACAGCCCCTGTCACTCTGGTACTCATCCTTTTTCCTTTGCCAGGAAAGAGGGAAAATTCCTTGTACATTCTGAGCTGTTTCTCTCTCGCATAGCAGACTGCAATTCAAAACATGCTAAATGCCCAGCAATAACTCCCAAACTAAAGCAGCCAGGACTGAAAGATATAGCTGGCCTGAAACCTCCCCAGGGAACACACAAAGAGTACCTGTAAACCTCGACGTCAGGCTTTTACATTGCCAGAATCTATCAAACAGTCCTAGTACCTGATGAGCTGTTTCTCTCGGCTGGAGCAGACTGCAATTCAAAACACGCTAAATGTCCAGCAATAACTCCCAAACTAAAGCAGCCAGGACTGAAAGATATAGCTGGCCTGAAACCTCCCCAGGGAACACACAAAGAGTACCTGTAAACCTCGACGTCAGGCTTTTACATTGCCAGAATCTATCAAACAGTCCTAGTACCTGATGAGCTGTTTCTCTCGGCTGGAGCAGACTGCAATTCAAAACACGCTAAATGTCCAGCAATAACTCCCAAACTAAAGCAGCCAGGACTGAAAGACATAGCTGGCCTGAAACCTCTCCAAAGAACACACAAGGAAACCTGTAAACCTGCAGCTCAGGCTTTTACTTTGCCAGGAAAGAGGGAACATTCCTAGTACCTGATGAGCTGTTTCACTTAGCCGGAGCAGACTGCCATTCAAAACATGCGTTCAACCATCCAGTATTACTCCCAAACTAAAGACGCCAGGACTGAAAGACATAGCTGGCCTGAAACCTCCCCAGGGAACACACAAAGAGCACCTGTAAACCTGGAAGTCAGGCTTTTACTTTACCAGGATCAATCAAACAGCCCTAGTACCTGGTGAGCTGTGTCTCTCGACCGGAGCAGACTGCAATTCAAAACATGCTAAACGACCAGCAATTACTTCCAAACAAGAAGCAGCCAGGACTGAAAGACTTAGCTGGCTTGAAACCTCCCCAGTTAATACACAAGCAGCCCCTTTAACCCTTGAGCTCAGGCTTTTCCTTTGCCAGGAAACATGAAACAGTGCTACTATCTGATGAGCTGTGTCTCTCGTCCGGAGTAGAATGCAATTCAAAAAATCCTAAATGTCCAGCAATAACTCCCAAACTAAAGCAGACAGGACAGAAAGACATAGCTGGTCTGAAACCTCCCCAGGGAACACACAAGCAGCTCCTGTCACTCTGGAGCTCAGGCTT
Organism: Hypotaenidia okinawae; assembly: GCA_027925045.1. Lineage (NCBI taxonomy): Eukaryota > Metazoa > Chordata > Aves > Gruiformes > Rallidae > Hypotaenidia > Hypotaenidia okinawae. The sequence goes on from BSDF01000211.1 coordinate 8,779, forward strand.
TTCCTTTGCCAGGAAACATGAAACAATCCTTGTACCTGATGAGCTGTGTATCTCCTCTGGAGCAAACTGCAATTCAAAACATGCTAAACGTCCAGCAATAACTCCCAAACTAAAGCAGCCAGGACTGAAAGACATAGCTGGCCTGAAACCTCCCCAGGGAACACAAAAATGGCCCCTGTAAACCTGGATCTCAGGCTTTTCCATTGTCAGTGTGTTGGTTTTCACCTGGCCACAGGCCAAATGCCCACCACGCCGCTCAGTCACTCCTCCCCTCAGCGAAAAAGGGAAGAAAATATATTTTCAGAGGCTTAGGCCCTCAGATAAGGATAGAGGGATCACTCTCCAATTAGTGCAATGGGCAAAACAGACTCAGCACAGAAGAAAGGAAAGTGATTTATTCCAACTACGACTAATACACCCAGTGAACCGGAATGAGATAAGAGTAAGAAGCGGCCAGGTCTTAAAGCGCCTTCCCCCCACTCCTCCCCTTCTTAGCAAACTCAAACTTCATCACGATTTTACTCCCTTCTTCCCCCCCAACATGGCACGGGGAGGGGCAAGGAATGGGGAGTGAGGTTCCAGCAGTACCAGTTGCTTTCCTTCCCCAGATCTTAACACTTCTACTTCCCTCCACCCCTCGCCTCTTCGCACCCTTAGCTTTAATCATCAATTTCACTCCCTTCTTCCCTCCCATCGCAGCATCAGGAGGGGCAGGGAATGGGGAGTGGGGGGAGGTTTAGTCCGTTCTGCCCGAGCTGTATTTTGACTCAGCTGGGGGGGGAGGGGGAATTACACACACACACACACACACACACACACACTTCCCTTATGGCGCTGTTGATGAATGATCCCCCGTGCATCTGCGCGCAATAAACATACCTACTTTATAACTTTCAAGTTATAGAGTCGATTTCCGTACGTCATTTGGCGAGCCAGCCAGAAGGTCTCTGCTTGTTCGAGGGAGCAGCTTAGGAGCGGACGCTCCTCGGCGCCCTGAGCACTTTCCTCGGAGGAGCCCCTGCTCCCGGCCGCTCACCTGGAGAACAGACAACAACCTCCTGAAGCCAGGAATAAACGGTATGTTTGGTAAAGGGGTCCAAGGGAGCCTGTAAGTTGTACGCGTGGTTGGGGCAGCTGATAAATCACGCAGAGACGTCTGGTGTACCGCACCGTCCCCTTGGGAAGGGTACCGTGGTGTGGTGAGGGGGGATTTGCTGACCAATAGGGGTGGCCGCTAGCGATCTTGGGAGTAGATTGAGCAAATCTGGGGTCATTGCTACATCCCGATCAGGAGCCATAACGGACCTGTCAACTGGTATATATAACAGTATATATAACGGCTGGTATAAGGGACAGGAACGGGTAAGCGAATTCCACGTAATTTACATCTGTTTTTTTCCTCTATCTTTTGCTCAGCTGCTCAGCAAGCATTCGTTGTAACGAAATCATAGAGTTTTACGTGCACGTGTAAAATAGGATCGTTGTCTCCTTGTTATGTTGTTATGGTGCATCTGTTGTGGAAGTTTAGTGTTCGTGTGTGTATGCTACGTGAATGAGTGATCGCAAAACTAAGTTCGTTGTAAAGTAAGCAGGAAAGTTATACAACCCGGAGAACGAACACCCTTACTTGGACTAGTAGCTTTACTTGGACCAGTAGCCTTACTTAAAACCACGTGCTCAGAGTTCCATCTAGCGTTTAACAGCTTCTTGTGGTTCAGTGCCTTGACTGCATCTGTAGGACAGAGGAAAAGAGGTAATAACTGGCTCTGACTATAATCATGGGTAATAATCAAAGTAGAGTCTCGAAAAAGAAACCTCTAGGGTGTGTTCTAGCCCACTGGAAGGAAATGGTGGGATCAGGGGGACTGAAAATAAGAAAACACTTATTAAGTATTGTAATCAGTGGTGGCCTCTTTATAAATTGGAGGATGGGGCTAAATGGCCACTTAACGGGACATTAGATTATAACACTTTATTACAACTAATGTTGTTTCTAAGAAGGGAAGGAAAATGGGATGAAGTAACATATCTGGATATGTTTTACACCCTCCAAAACCATCCGGAGTGGCATGGAGATTGTGGACTAGTCCCACCACAAGATCCTATGGTACTTGCACTCGAGAGGGAAAGTAGGAAACACCAAGGTAGACTGAAGCGGTGTTGCTCGGCGTGTAGCATAGGGCAAAGGTGTACTAGACCCGACAAAACTCACCAAGTGCCCGAACAAGACCAAGATCTAACCGATTTGCTTAAGCCTCCCCCTCGACCACAGGAACAGGATGGGCACTCGAATGGGACCTCCACTTCTTCAGACAGCCCTGTGTCCTCGCGAACTCGGAAGAAAGTCTCAATGGCCTTACATGCACCACTTCGAGAGGCGGTAGGACCTGAAGGTGGAACCATGTTAATTAAGGTACCTTTTACCACTGCTGATTTGGATCTTGGAAGAAGGTAGCCCGGAAATATCAAGCTGACCCAGTAGGTGTCGCCAAACACTTTAAATTTATGGTGAAACAACATAATCCTGATTGGGATGATATACAATTCTTATTAGAACATATGACCGAAACAGAGAAGCAGCTAATTCTGAAAACTGCAGGAGGTTTGGCTACTGATTACTATGAAAAAAGGGGAGAGGACGTTAAAGATTACTTCCCCCTTCAGGACCCAAAATGGGATGCTAATAGATCGGCCCATATGGAAATGCTAAAGGCGTACCAGGATTGGATTTCTAAAGGGATGGAAAGAGCTATCCCCAAAACTCAAAATTGGTCAGCCTTATATGCAATAAAACAGGGTCCTTCCGAATGCCCATCTGAATTCCTGGATCGACTGAGGGAAAACACCATTAGACCGTGAGTCAGAGATAGGAACAAAGTAATTAGTTTCTCTGTTTCTGGGCCAGTCTGCAGGAGACATTAGGTGCAAACTCCAAAAGTTACATACCACAGAAAGTCGCAATTTGGGGGTTTTGTTGGAGGAGTCATGGAGAACATTTAGTAACAGAGAAGAAGGTTACAAGCTAGACCAGAAGAGGATACTAGCAATAGTGAGAAATGATGGAAATCGAAAATTTAAAGCCAGATCAACTCAGGGGTTAAGACCTCTGAGTAGAGACCAGTGTGCGATATGCAAGAAAAATAGAACACTGGAAGAATGAGTGCCCTGAGCGCACTCACCGTCACAATAACTAAGGGAAAACGATAGCCCAGGTTGAAACAGAAAAATGACTAACCGACCTGGATGATCCCCTGGTAAAAATAAAGCTAGGGGAAGAACAAGAGGAAGTTGAATTTCTAGTAGACACGGGAGTGACTTATTCAGTCTTAAATCAAGCTTTAATCCCCTTGGAAAAGGGGGAAGGCGAGGAAGGCATATTCCCTATAGAAATCAGGAAGATAGTCTGGGACAGTGCTACAAATATGGAAAGGAAACTCCAGTCATGGCTGAATATGGTCAACTTCACTTATGACCCCGACACACATACTGTCACAGCTTTTGTGTTAACGATACGTGACGCAGCAGCAATTACCATACACCCCATTGTGGCCCTCGGGATTAACCATGATGGAACTCTGCTGTATCCTTTTGAACATAGAACTTGGGCCAGGAAAATGGGCAATAAGTGGCAAACAGTAGACCTTGGGTCCTGTATTATGAGAGAACAGCAAGGCTTCCTCTGCAAAAGTAATACCATAATAGCTCAGGATACTTGTTTAGATACGGATCAAAAGATATGTCAGTTTGAAGCCTGACCAAATGCAGATTTAAAATCAATTGTTGTCTATGCAGGAAAGGGATGTGCATGTTTGAGAACAAGGTGTGACACAATAACCATAGATGAAAAGGTAGAAAAATGAAAAATTACTCAAATTATTGCATTTGTAACTTTACTACTATCACAGGTTGTGATTTCAGCTATGCAGCCCCAAGAACTACTTACCAAATATGAAGATCTGGTAGTACCCTATTAGCGGGAATATCTCCTGCCCCCATAGGATTAGACATAAGGAATATAGAAAATTTATTAAGGCATGAAGATTTACAATGAATACTAGAAGAAATCAAGGACAATGGGCCGGAAACACATCTTACAATCCATCATGATGTGGAAGGGGTTAGGAAAATCTTAAAGTCAGACAGGACAGGAGTCATAACTGGAGGGACACTCTTTTGGGTTGGTCACCTTCTGCAACAGGGATCCTCAATACCATGGTGCACCCCATTGTAATTCTATTGATAAGCCAGGGGATAATGTTAATATTGACCCTGATGTTGTACCTGTGGGTTTGGAGAATGTTTAAAAGGATCGCCATTATATATGATGCCTTATATCATTCAGGAAATCTGGCTAAGTAAAAGAATTTACTTAAGGGAATAGAAAAGGGGGGATTGATGTACAGGTATAGGAGCAGGTATAGCATAGAGCTTGAAATTTAGCTAAATGGTCTCGGGGGGGCAAGACAATTCTGTTTTTCTCTCATAGCAGAGAGCTTGTGATAACTTCATGCTAACTCAAGGAAAAGGTAAAAGGCAAGAATTCGAGGACAGAATGGTATCGCTGCTCCCTTGGGCGAGCAGAGCCAAGGCGCGTCGCGTATCTCTTCGACAAAGAAAAACAGAGAGCTGAAATACGTCCATGGGCTCCTCACAAGGACATCAATTAGCACAGACTGATAGAGGCACTGCAAGCTTGCAAGATCCTTGCATTCCAGGCGAGAGGTGAAAATCCATCATGAGGAAGACATACAGCCTTCCTCCCAGAGACCCCTGTCTGCGACCCTCACAAGGATCTGCGCAAGCGCCAAGAACTGATAAGCTAATTAGCATGAGAAGCGAGAGTAGGCGGGTTCAGGTACTTAATATGTATAGGCGTTGATAGAATATTCATTGTTTTATTATATAAATGTAAGGTCGGTCTGCTGCTTCAGGGTGCACGCGTGTGGAGGAGAGATCCCCCGTGCATCTGCGCGCAATAAAACATAACTACTTTATAATTTTCAAGTTCTAGAGTCGATTTCCGTACATCAGTACAAGGACTGTTCCATAGTTCCTGGCAAAGGAAAAAGCTGAGAGCCAGAGTGACAGGGGCTGTTTCTGTGTTCCCTGAAGAGGTTTTAGGCCAACTATGTCTTTCAGTCTGTCACGATCCACAACCTAGACAAGATTTAGTTTGGCAGCGGTTAAACCCCCTTGTGTTCCAACTGAACCTCAGATCTGACTGGGAGGTTGGGGGCGGCTGGGCTTAACCCCTGAGTGACGTCCAATTACTAGGTGTTTTACCGTGATAAGTTCTCAATTAAATTCTCGGAGAACAGAATTAAGACTCGAAACGGAGTCAAGGTTAAGGTTGCTTTATTTGGAACAAATGTGCAGGAAAAAGGGGAGGGGGAGAAAGGGTGGAAAAGAGAAAGAGAGAGAGAGAGAGAGAGAGAGAGAGCGAGCTGTATATCTACCACCACGAGGCTGCAGCGTTCCGTCCGATGGCAGCTCCGGGTCCGATGGAGCGATGGCAGCTCTGAGTCCGATGGAAGGGGGCAGCATCCCTCGTTTTTCCCTCCATGCCCTCCTCCTCTGTTGCTTCCCTTTTTATCTGGTCATCAGAAGCTTCCACCCTGCTCCTGGGCCTCAGGGTGGGAGACGGAATGTCCCGTGTGTGAATGGCTCCTGATGGTTTTTCCTGATGTGTGAATGGCTCCCAATGTCTCTCCTGATGTGTATCTTTTGGGTAGCTCCTTGAATAATCATTTGGTCTTTGGATGACCGAGCTGGTGGTGGTGATGTAGTGTGTCAGGAATGAAGTTTGGTTAGGTGAGAGGAAAAAGGAGGGGGAGGGGGGCGCGGGTGGAGGGGCAGGGTTCTGTTGACAATTATTAAGGCATATTTCCAGTACCTTACACAGTCCTGTCTGCTTTAGTTTGGGAGTTATTGCTGAACTTTTAGCATGTTTTGAATTGCAGTCTCCTCCGGCCGAGAGAAACTACTCAGGATAAACTATGACTGTTTCATGTTTCCTGGTGTCCCAGTTTTGCATATGTGGCAACTGAGAGAGAGGGACAGGTGCTACAGAAAATGGCTGCTAGAGTCTTCCGCAGGCCTGCTTATAGCGCCTCTGAGAAACACATATAGGAGACAAAGACTCCACCAGAACAGGGAGTGCCAGGAAGATCGCAATTTTGGCCCGTTAAGGGCATTGGGATGTCTATTTGCATATAAGTGTAAGCAGTTGACAGACAGGGAAGGCTGGGGGAGGAGTAGGCGCCCAGGTACCAGGGCAAGAGAGATTGCCCCTGCAGCCCAAGCAGAAGCATGTGGAGTAGCCAGAGGAAAGGACCCATGGAAGACGAGGAAACCCGACCTGCCCGGTGGAGAGGCTCCACGCTGGATGGAGGCGGTGGAGACATAGAGAAGATGCCGTGACTTACTTTGGGATGTACAGGTATAGGAGCAGGTATAGCATAGAGCTTGAAATTTAGCTAGATAATCGTGTAGAATGGTCTCGGGGTGAAAAGAGGGGGGGAAGCCAGACAAGTCTGTTTTTCTCTCCTAGCAGAGGGCCTGTGATAACTTTATGCTAACTCGAGGAAAAGGTAAAAGGCAAGAATTCGAGGACAGAATGGTATCAACCCAAGGCTGCTCCCTCGGGTGAGCAGAGCCGAGGCGCGTCGCGTATCTCTTCGACAAAGAAAAACAGAGGGCTGAAATCATCCATGGGCCCCTCACAAGGACATCAATTAGCACAGACTGATAGAGGCACTGCAAGCTTGCAAGATCCTTGCATTCCAGGCAAGAGGTGAAAATACATCATGAGGAAGACATACAGCCTTCCTCCCAGAGACCCCTGTCTGCGACCCTCACAAGGATCTGTGCAAGCGCCAAGAACTGATAAGCTAATTAGCATGAGAAGCGAGAGTAGGCGGGTTCAGGTTGATGTACGGGTATAGGAGCAGGTATAGCATAGAGCTTGAAATTTAGCAGTTTAGATCGTGTAGGATAGTCTCGGAGAGAAGAAGGGGGGGAAGCCAGACAAGTCTGTTTTTCTCTCCTAGCAGAAGGCCTGCGATAATTTCATGTTAACTCGAGAAAAGAAGTGAAAGGCAAGAATTCGAGGACAGAATGGTATCAAATCACGTCTGCACA
>BSDF01000212.1:0-15832 GCA_027925045.1 Hypotaenidia okinawae
TTATGCGCAGATACACATCTCTCTATTTTTTGCTATAGACATGTCCAGTAAAAGTGGGCAATTTTATTAATCCATGAATTGAAGGGAGTGTTGGAGTGGTTGCGGCTAAGTGGATGAGGAGTCATTTCTTTCCACAGAATGTATTCACAGAATCACAAGGTTGGAAAAGGTCTTTAAGATCATCGAGTCCAACCATTCCCATCCTAAGGTAAACCATACCCCTGAGCACATCAGCTACCCACCTGTTAAACACACGCAGGGGTGGGGACTCAGCCCCCTCCCTGGGCAGCCTGGCCCAGGCCCTGACAACTCTTTCAGGGAGGAGCTTTTCCCTCACATCTGACCTGTCCCTGCCCTGGCACAGCTTGAGGCTGTCGCCCCTTGTCCCACCTACTGTCCCCTGGCTGAAGAGACCATCGCCTATCTCTCTGCACCCTCCTGGCAGGTCAGTGGAGGTGGGGAGAAGGTCTCCCCTCAGCCTCCTCTTCTCCAGGCTGAACACCCCCAGCTGCCTCAGCTGCTTCTCAGAGGATTTGCCCTCCAGCCCCTTCCCCAGCCTGGTTGCACGCTCTCCCTGGCGTGTGGTGCAGCTCTCCCCCTGGGCTCACGTACGGGTTGTGGCAGCATGGCAGCTCTCCAGCACTCCCGCCGGGAGCCAAGCGGGGAGGCTCTCCTGTGCTGCTGAGGAGGTGCGCTGGGGGAGAAAGGCGCCTTTGGCAATGGAAGGGCCTGGCACTTGGCAGGAAACTGGTAGTAGTGTGCTGGGGCAGGACCCTCCTGCCAGTGTCGCTGGGACGTGGCACTGTACTGCCGGGTCACTGGGCGTCTTTATGTGGCAGAGTCATTGCACTGGTTTGTCCTTAACCCAGCTGAGCGGTGGTCTTCAGAGAGCAACTCTAAGGGGATGGCACTTCATATTGTCCCAGGCCTCATTTCCCTGCCTGTTACTAAGAGAGTTTTGCATGGGTACTTCATGATGCAGTGCTGAGGGGTTTGAAATGATTTGGGAGCCGATGCTAGAATTTGGGGAAATCTGGCTTTGTTGTGGAAAATGGCTGGCTCTGGGAGGTCGGTGCGTGGTATTCAAACCCTTTGCCAGAGGTTGAACTTCCTAATCCCATGGTTGTCGTTAAAAGTTGGTTTCTATTTTATCACCCAGAACCCAGGAGCTGGTGGCAACTGGGAGTTGACTTCTTGTTTTCCTGTTCCCCCTTTTCTGTGCAGGTATCAACCATGCAGCCGTGTGCAGCCCACGATGGTCGCAGAAAAATCAGATCAGGTAAGAGTCTCTTGTGCTCAGGGTTCTTGTTCCTTTGGGCTCTGTGTCCGTTGCCCTCAGCAAACTGTATCTGGGTGCAAGTGCAGCAGCAGGTGGTCCCCCCCTTAGACCTCCTGTGAACTATGTCCATCTGATTCGTGTTACTATGGAATAATGTTGGGGCCGCATAACGAAACACGACATTCTTACACAGCCTTGTATGGCCACGGGCCTGGGAGGGGCAGTTTAAGATGTAGATGGTGGTTGTGTCCTGCGGGTCTCCTGGCGGGCTCTCCAGCCTGTCAGTTGAAGCCGGTGGGCTGTGAAGCTCGCCAAAACATCCCCCAGATGGGGGAAGAGGGCACGGGTAGAAAGAAGATGTGCCTATGCCTGGAACACATCTAAGCCGGGGACCGGAACTGTGCAGCGTGCGTCCTGCTGGAGCGGAGAGTCCTGGCGCAGCCAGCGCTGTCTGTGCACCCCAGCGCTGTTTGCTTGCCTTTATTCGTCTCATCAATTGCTCATTTTGACGATAATCCTACTTGGGACCAAGTCTTTTATCACAGGGTGTTAGTGAAGTCCAGGTTTGGACTGTCCAGAGCCAAGCAGAAGGCAGAAAAAGGTGACCAATGGACAGAGTGTAAAACCACCCCTCAGCCTCTAGCGTTCTGCTGCGTTGTTGGTTAAGACTATAAAGAGTCTGTGCAGTTGCAATAAAGTGGCTGGAGCGTATTCAAACACACTGATCACTGAGTGGTGTGTTGTATCCGCCTCTACAACGACAGGTCTGGATCTGGGTTGAGTTGAAGCTCTTGAAGCAGCGACCCCTCCGCTTCGTCTCTCTTTGCCGCCTTCTCCGGGCTGGGGTAATCATGAGGTTCTGGGCTGGGAGAAGGGATCTCAGCCGACATGACACCTCCCCAGGTGGATGACAGGGAGACAGGGTGCTGCCCAGCCTCTGCTGGGTACCAGGCACCCCCCCATCCCAGCACGGCACAGGCCTACTCCCCATCCCAGGCCTGGGCAGCACTGAGCAGCACCGGGAATCTGCTTAGCATTCAGCAGGGATGCTTCCCCGAGTGCCCCAGAGATGTTTTGAGCTGCTATTTATATAGATATATTTATATAAATATCTATTTACTATTGACTATATTTGTATTTAAATATAATAAATAAATTATTTTAATAAATTTTTTACGTATAAAGTGGCTATCAGTGTATTGATAAAGATTTTTTAGGGCCGCTCTGATGGCAGAGTTAAGAACAGGAGTCAGCCTGCCAGTACCTTAGCGCTGCTGCTTCCAACTGATTCAAAACACCAAACAAAAGCCACAAGGCTTTGCTGGCAGCTTGCTTGGCTGGTGGTTAACACTGCTGCTCCTCAGGGTCGGAGGGAGTGCCATAGTGTGAATGGCAGCAGCCCAAGGGCTCCTCCAGAGCAGCAGACAGGAGCCAGAAAGATGTGTGCAAGTGGCAGAGGTCTGCCCAAAGCTGATCAGCACCCCCAGCCTACGGCCCCGGGTTGTGGTCAGGGTCCTCCCCGTTGCCCCTCTCCAAGCTGGTTGGTCTCAGAGATGTTCCTCGCTCTCCAGCTGGTCCTGGATGTTGTTCTCCAGGAGCTGGAAAGTCAAAGGACCCGCTCAAGAGTCCAACTCATATTTGCTTTGTGGGGGCTTTCCTCCACAAACACGAGCCCCCTCCTCCAGCCCACGCCTGAGTTCCTCTTGCCCACGCCATACAAGCGTGATCCCCTCCTGGCTCCTTTTGGGCACTGTCCTTGCCCTCACACCCCCTCCTCCCCAAGGCTGCGGGCCCTGTGGGCAAAGCAAGGGACGCCCATGGGGACATGGTCCTGAGCAGCTGGCTCTCAGTGACTCTGCTGGAGCAGGGGCACTGCACAAGATGCTCTCCAGCGGTGCCCTCCACCCTCAACCTGTCTGAGCCCGTGAACTCACATGCGCCTGGGCCAACCACCCCTTCTGCTGGTGGAGCTGCTGGCGGCTGCTCCCCAGAGCGCTCGCTGCGAGGCGGTTCTGGGAGGAGGCACCAGACACAAGGACTGAGCCCCTGACGCAGCCCTGGCCACTGCTCTGGGTGACATGGGCAGAGGAGGGGCCACTGGCCTCTGCACGATGCTCCTCCCTTACATCCTGCATCTCCTCCTGCTCCTGTTGCTGGCTGGGAATATGGGGGCTCAGGGGCCAGGCTCTCATTCCCAGCCGAGCGCTCCACATCTACCAGAGCAGCAGCAGCAGCTCCCGGGGCTGTCGTGCCTGCGCAGCACAGTGCTCCAGGCACTCGCAGAGCCTGCAGAGCTCTTCCTCCACCAACTCCTCAGGCTTGGCTTCCTTCACCCCCTCCTCCTGCATGGCTGTGAGGGGGGCAAGTGGGGTGTGAGGGCACGCCTGTGGGCACAGTCCGGCACCTGACACTGTCAGGGACAGTCCCCAAGCACAGGGGTGCCCACCCTCTCTCGCAGCCAGCCAGAAGCACAGGCAGGGGTGCCCAGGATGATCCGTCTGGGTGCTGAGCACGTGCCAGGAGGTTGCCATCCCTGCAGCCATGAGCCGGCGCGGTGTGGGACGGGGGCCCGTGGCACGCAGCCACCCTTCGCCCTCTGCCGTGGCCTGGCAATTCTTTCTGGCTTTTGCGCAGAAGTTCCTGTGGGCAAAGGTCCTGACTCGATTACTTCTTGACTGGTGGTGATGGCAGACCCAGCGTATCTCTTACCGCTTAGGACATCATTTGTCTATATACTGCTGATCATTTACATTCATAGAAATATTCCCTTGTTGAAATTTCATGACGGCTTCCAATTGTCCTAATAAATCTATTCCCAAGAGTGCTTTGGGGGAGTTGGGCATCTATAGAAATTTGTGAATTCCCACCTATTTTCCAAGTTTCAATTTCAAGGGTCCACAGAAATATATGCCTTTTCATGTTGGCCCCTTTTATCACCACACAGTCATTACTTCCTGGTCCTAATGCCTGATTTAAAACAAAAATGTTGCTCCTATATCTACTAAAAATTCTACTTGTTTTTGTCTTTTCTTTCCCCAGCTTTAGTATAACCAGTGGATCCGCTCAGGTAGCTCCCCCAGCTCCCCGCGGCAATTCCCCTTTGTTACGTACAGTAGTAGAACGTTCCGTATTGACGGTATTTCCCCAAACACCTATAGATAGGCATAACCACGCTTCATATTCCAATTAGACCCAGGCAGTAATAGCCATAAACTCCTCCCATTTGCACCTGCACACTGTGTCCTGGTGGTGGTCGAGGGGGTCTCAGTGATGAAGGCTCAGAGTCTTCATCAGGTTGAATTTTTCACCTTCTCCCTCTGGGCCATGTGTAGTTGTCCTTTTGTAGCTTGGTGATGTCCTTTTGTCTAACAGAAACAGAATGGATGGGAAGCCTCAAAAGAGAGGTTACCAAATGTGCCACTTGCTCTGCCCAAGAAGCCATCTGCCCCTGAAGGGCCAGGAAAGAAATCACCACAGTGGAGAAAACCAGAGCCCTTTGCTCTGCTCACCGAGGTTCCGTAGCTGACGCTGCGTTACCCAAAGCAGAGGCTGTGGAACAGCCGCAAGGAACTCTGGCTTGGAAATCTTGGAAGTGGCCTCGTGACTGAGTGAGGAGGTGGGTGCAGGACCCCGTGTCTCATTAGGAAATGTCCTTTCGGAGGTGAGGAGCTGGCGCTTTCCCAGGCTGAGGCGGGAGTGGGCAGGATGCTCCCCACTGGCTTTGCAGGCTGCCTGCCTGTGCAGAAAGGACATGTGGACCATGCCCTGGTCTCTCCTCCTGCCAGCCAAGAGCTGCTGGCTGTTCCTTCAGAGAGCGCTCAAGAAATGGTTAAAGAGAGTGCGTCAAAGCTCCCCGTGCTAAAAAATCCAAGAGTTTATGCGACTCCCTCATCCATAACGGGCTAGCCTATCAAAAATAGGAGCATTAATGCTAGAACAAGTAACTAAGGAACTTCCTTCTAAAGCACAAACTTTTACATCTCACATTTTTAACAGGCCCACTAATACCCCAACCACTACAAGACCCTGTTAGACCAACCCAGGAGTGCTCAACTAGAAAGATTCAAACCTGTAAAAGGAACTAGGCAAATCCAAGGCCCGACTGTTTACCAAAAACATAGCCTTCAGCAAAACCAAGTGTCCCGTTCCGGAATAGCCCGGTCAGGGGCAAGATTCTGTATAATTCCCAGAGTGAGATTAAGACACAAACGAGGTCAAATGTCGCATCATAAGGAAGTTTAATTATTACAGCAAAGTTCGCAAAAGGTGTTAGCGAGAGAGAGAAAGAGAAGGAAAAGAGGAAGAAAGGTAGGAGTTTAAAGTTACAGGAAAGTCATAGCTACCACCACGGGTTCCCGCGACGTCTCGCGGGACCAACTTGACTTCACTTCATGTTGGGTGGGGGAAGTTCCAGCGAAATGCTGCTTTGCTCAACATTTTATAGAGGAGAGGTGTTAGGAATTCCTAACACCTATACATATGCATGACCTGTCCCGCTTCGCATTCAAATTAACTTCATCCATAAATTCCTCCTGATGGCGCAGGCGCAGTGATCTCTGGTGGTCGTGAGTTGGGGTCTTCAGGATGAAGGCCTGTAGTCTTCATCGGGCTAAACTTTTCACCTTTTGTCTTGAAGCATGCGTAGTCATCGGCATCCCAGCTGGACACTGTCGTGTTAATTGGTTGTCTTGTAGGCAATCTCCAAGTGCCAAGTGGTCCTTTGTAATCGGCATCAAAGTTTACTCAGTCCTTGGCCCCTAGGCCTTAAATCTCCTGTCTGCAAAGCATCAGTCAGAGACAGGTAACTCCTCAAATCTCCTGTCCGCAAATCATCTTATTATCTATGGATGCTTATTAGTCAGAGGCAGATTTGGAGACTCTGGCTTGCACCAAGGAATTTCCTTACACCAAGTATTGAAGGTGATGCCTTCCCAGTGACACGAAGTTTAACGGCCGCGGTATCCTAACCGTGCAAAGGTAGCGCAGTCAATTGTCCCATACATCGAGACTTGTATGAATGGCCAAACGAGGTCTTACCTGTCTCTTACAGGTAAGCAGTGAAATTGATCTCCCCGTGCAAAAGCAGGGATAGACTCATAAGACGAGAAGAGCCTGTGGAACTTAAAAGCCAGCAGTCACTCTACAGACCAAATAAAAACCTACCAGGCTCACTATGAACAGGTGATTGGCTCGCAATTTTCGGTTGAGGCGACCCTGGAGAAAAACATATCCTCCAAAAATAAGACCACCCCTCTTGACCGAGATCAACCACTCAAAGTACTAACAGTAACCAGACCCAGCATAGCTGGTCAATGAACCAAGCTACCCCAGGGATAACAGCGCAATCCCCTTCAAGAGCCCATATGGACTTTGGAGCCCATATCCATGTTGGATCAGGACATCCTAATGGTGCAGCCGCTGTTAAGGGTTCGTTTGTTCAACGATTAACTAGTCCTACGTGATCGGAGTTCAGACCGGAGCAATCCAGGTCGGTTTCTAGCTATGATTAAACCTTTCCCAGTACGAAAGGACCGGAAAAGTAAGGCAAATACCTCCAGCACGCCTTCCCTAAAAGTAATGAACACATCTCAATTACCAAAAGGATAACCCCCAGTCCTAAACAAGGACAGCCAGCGTGGCAGAGCTCGGTAAAATGCAAAAGGCTTAAGCCCTTTCCCCAGAGGTTCAAATCCTCTCCCTAGCCCCATGACCTACCTCATCACATCCTTATCATACACAATTCCCATCTGAGTGGCCGTAGCATTCCTAACGCTAATTGAGTGAAAAATCCTAAGCTACATACAATCCCGAAAAGGACCAAACATTGTAGGCCCCTTCGGCCTACAACGTAAAGGGTCTGAACGTAAAGGGTCACTATGATAAAGTGAACATAGAGGTACACCAGCCCTCTCATTTCCTCACAGAGGATTAGAAAAGTAGGAATCAAACCTACACGAGAGAGATCACAACTCCCTAGACTTCCTTGATATTATTTCCTAGCAAGGTCAGCTAAAAAAGCTATCGGGCCCATACCCCGAAAATGACGGTTCAACTCCCTCCCTCGCTAATGAACCCACATGCAAGCCTAATCTTCTCCATAAGCCTGATCTTGGGAACAACAATTACAATCTCAAGCAACCACTGAATAATAGCCTGAACCGGGCTAGAAATCAACACCCTAGCTATTATCCCCCTTATTTCAAAATCCCACCACCCACGAGCTACCGAAGCGGCAAGCAAATACTTCTTAGTCCAAGCAGCTGCATCTACACTACTACTGTTTTCCAGCACAATCAACGCCTGACACACAGGACAATGAGATGTCTCACAACTAACCCAACCAACCACCTGTTCTACTAACAGCAGCGATCTCAATAAAACTCGGCCTAGTACCATTCCACTTCTGATTCCCAGAAGTACTTCAAGGCTCATCCCCCATCACCGCCCTCCTTCTTTCCACACTAATAAAACTCCCCCCAATCCCTATCCTAATGTTACTGTCTCACTCACTCACTCACCCCAACCTTGCTAACTACGCTAGCTATCCTCTCAGCAGCCCTAGGAGGCTGAGTAGGACTAAACCAAACTCAGCTACAAAAAATCTTGGCTTTCTCGTCCATCTCCCACCTAGGATGAATCACCATTATCATCATTTACAACCCTAAACTAACTCTACTAACTTTCTACCTTTACTGCCTAACAACCATTCCCATTTTCCTCACTATCAACACAACCAAAACCCTCAAATTAACAACGGTAATAATGTCATGAACAAAAGTACCTGCAATAAACGCAGCCCTAATACTCACACTACTATCCCTAGCAGGACTCCCACCCCTTACAGGTTTTCTACCAAAATGACTCATTATCCAAGAACTAACCAAACAAGAAATAACCCCTATAGCCACAACCATCGCCATACTAGCCCTACTAGGACTATTCATCTACCTCCGCCTAGCATACTGCTCCACAATTACTCTTCCACCTCACCCCGTAAACCGCATCAAACACTGGCATATTAATAAACCCACAAACGCCCTAATTGCCATCCTTACATCGCTATCAACCCTCCTCCCCCCCCTACCGCCCATAATCCTAACCACACTTTGAGAAACTGAGGATAGACCCAAAGCAAAGGCCCTCAAAGCCTTAAACAAGAGTTAAACCCTCTTAGTTTCTGCTAAGACCTAACCCTAAACCTAACCGCTAACCCTAGTGGTAGGGTTAGTGGTAGGGTTAGGGTTAGGGTTAGGGTTAGGGTCATTAGGGTTAGGGTTAGGGTTAGGGTGAGGTCATTAGGGTTAGGGGGTTAGGGTTAGGGTTAGGGTTAGGGTGAGGTCATTAGGGCTAGGGGCTAGGGCCAGGGCCAGGGCTAGGGCCAGGCCAGGGCCAGGGCCAGGGCCAGGGCCAGGGCCAGGCCAGGGCCAGGGCCAGGGCCAGGGCCAGGGCCAGGGCCAGGCCAGGGCCAGGGCCAGGGCCAGGGCCAGGGCCAGGGCCAGGGCCAGGGCCAGGGCCAGGGCCAGGGCCAGGGCCAGGGCCAGGCCAGGGCCAGGGCCAGGGCCAGGCCAGGGCCAGGCCAGGGCCAGGCCAGGCCAGGGCCAGGCCAGGGCCAGGGCCAGGGCCAGGCCAGGGCCAGGCCAGGCCAGGGCCAGGCCAGGGCCAGGCCAGGGCCAGGCCAGGCCAGGCCAGGCCAGGCCAGGCCAGGCCAGGCCAGGCCAGGCCAGGCCAGGCCAGGCCAGGCCAGGCCAGGCCAGGCCAGGCCAGGCCAGGCCAGGCCAGGCCAGGCCAGGCCAGGCCAGGCCAGGCCAGGCCAGGCCAGGCCAGGCCAGGCCAGGCCAGGCCAGGCCAGGCCAGGCCAGGCCAGGCCAGGCCAGGCCAGGCCAGGCCAGGCCAGGCCAGGCCAGGCCAGGCCAGGCCAGGCCAGGCCAGGCCAGGCCAGGCCAGGCCAGGCCAGGCCAGGCCAGGCCAGGCCAGGCCAGGCCAGGCCAGGCCAGGCCAGGCCAGGCCAGGCCAGGCCAGGCCAGGCCAGGCCAGGCCAGGCCAGGCCAGGCCAGGCCAGGCCAGGCCAGGCCAGGCCAGGCCAGGCCAGGCCAGGCCAGGCCAGGCCAGGCCAGGCCAGGCCAGGCCAGGCCAGGCCAGGCCAGGCCAGGCCAGGCCAGGCCAGGCCAGGCCAGGCCAGGCCAGGCCAGGCCAGGCCAGGCCAGGCCAGGCCAGGCCAGGCCAGGCCAGGCCAGGCCAGGCCAGGCCAGGCCAGGCCAGGCCAGGCCAGGCCAGGCCAGGCCAGGCCAGGCCAGGCCAGGCCAGGCCAGGCCAGGCCAGGCCAGGCCAGGCCAGGCCAGGCCAGGCCAGGCCAGGCCAGGCCAGGCCAGGCCAGGCCAGGCCAGGCCAGGCCAGGCCAGGCCAGGCCAGGCCAGGCCAGGCCAGGCCAGGCCAGGCCAGGCCAGGCCAGGCCAGGCCAGGCCAGGCCAGGCCAGGCCAGGCCAGGCCAGGCCAGGCCAGGCCAGGCCAGGCCAGGCCAGGCCAGGCCAGGCCAGGCCAGGCCAGGCCAGGCCAGGCCAGGCCAGGCCAGGCCAGGCCAGGCCAGGCCAGGCCAGGCCAGGCCAGGCCAGGCCAGGCCAGGCCAGGCCAGGCCAGGCCAGGCCAGGCCAGGCCAGGCCAGGCCAGGCCAGGCCAGGCCAGGCCAGGCCAGGCCAGGCCAGGCCAGGCCAGGCCAGGCCAGGCCAGGCCAGGCCAGGCCAGGCCAGGCCAGGCCAGGCCAGGCCAGGCCAGGCCAGGCCAGGCCAGGCCAGGCCAGGCCAGGCCAGGCCAGGCCAGGCCAGGCCAGGCCAGGCCAGGCCAGGCCAGGCCAGGCCAGGCCAGGCCAGGCCAGGCCAGGCCAGGCCAGGCCAGGCCAGGCCAGGCCAGGCCAGGCCAGGCCAGGCCAGGCCAGGCCAGGCCAGGCCAGGCCAGGCCAGGCCAGGCCAGGCCAGGCCAGGCCAGGCCAGGCCAGGCCAGGCCAGGCCAGGCCAGGCCAGGCCAGGCCAGGCCAGGCCAGGCCAGGCCAGGCCAGGCCAGGCCAGGCCAGGCCAGGCCAGGCCAGGCCAGGCCAGGCCAGGCCAGGCCAGGCCAGGCCAGGCCAGGCCAGGCCAGGCCAGGCCAGGCCAGGCCAGGCCAGGCCAGGCCAGGCCAGGCCAGGCCAGGCCAGGCCAGGCCAGGCCAGGCCAGGCCAGGCCAGGCCAGGCCAGGCCAGGCCAGGCCAGGCCAGGCCAGGCCAGGCCAGGCCAGGCCAGGCCAGGCCAGGCCAGGCCAGGCCAGGCCAGGCCAGGCCAGGCCAGGCCAGGCCAGGCCAGGCCAGGCCAGGCCAGGCCAGGCCAGGCCAGGCCAGGCCAGGCCAGGCCAGGCCAGGCCAGGCCAGGCCAGGCCAGGCCAGGCCAGGCCAGGCCAGGCCAGGCCAGGCCAGGCCAGGCCAGGCCAGGCCAGGCCAGGCCAGGCCAGGCCAGGCCAGGCCAGGCCAGGCCAGGCCAGGCCAGGCCAGGCCAGGCCAGGCCAGGCCAGGCCAGGCCAGGCCAGGCCAGGCCAGGCCAGGCCAGGCCAGGCCAGGCCAGGCCAGGCCAGGCCAGGCCAGGCCAGGCCAGGCCAGGCCAGGCCAGGCCAGGCCAGGCCAGGCCAGGCCAGGCCAGGCCAGGCCAGGCCAGGCCAGGCCAGGCCAGGCCAGGCCAGGCCAGGCCAGGCCAGGCCAGGCCAGGCCAGGCCAGGCCAGGCCAGGCCAGGCCAGGCCAGGCCAGGCCAGGCCAGGCCAGGCCAGGCCAGGCCAGGCCAGGCCAGGCCAGGCCAGGCCAGGCCAGGCCAGGCCAGGCCAGGCCAGGCCAGGCCAGGCCAGGCCAGGCCAGGCCAGGCCAGGCCAGGCCAGGCCAGGCCAGGCCAGGCCAGGCCAGGCCAGGCCAGGCCAGGCCAGGCCAGGCCAGGCCAGGCCAGGCCAGGCCAGGCCAGGCCAGGCCAGGCCAGGCCAGGCCAGGCCAGGCCAGGCCAGGCCAGGCCAGGCCAGGCCAGGCCAGGCCAGGCCAGGCCAGGCCAGGCCAGGCCAGGCCAGGCCAGGCCAGGCCAGGCCAGGCCAGGCCAGGCCAGGCCAGGCCAGGCCAGGCCAGGCCAGGCCAGGCCAGGCCAGGCCAGGCCAGGCCAGGCCAGGCCAGGCCAGGCCAGGCCAGGCCAGGCCAGGCCAGGCCAGGCCAGGCCAGGCCAGGCCAGGCCAGGCCAGGCCAGGCCAGGCCAGGCCAGGCCAGGCCAGGCCAGGCCAGGCCAGGCCAGGCCAGGCCAGGCCAGGCCAGGCCAGGCCAGGCCAGGCCAGGCCAGGCCAGGCCAGGCCAGGCCAGGCCAGGCCAGGCCAGGCCAGGCCAGGCCAGGCCAGGCCAGGCCAGGCCAGGCCAGGCCAGGCCAGGCCAGGCCAGGCCAGGCCAGGCCAGGCCAGGCCAGGCCAGGCCAGGCCAGGCCAGGCCAGGCCAGGCCAGGCCAGGCCAGGCCAGGCCAGGCCAGGCCAGGCCAGGCCAGGCCAGGCCAGGCCAGGCCAGGCCAGGCCAGGCCAGGCCAGGCCAGGCCAGGCCAGGCCAGGCCAGGCCAGGCCAGGCCAGGCCAGGCCAGGCCAGGCCAGGCCAGGCCAGGCCAGGCCAGGCCAGGCCAGGCCAGGCCAGGCCAGGCCAGGCCAGGCCAGGCCAGGCCAGGCCAGGCCAGGCCAGGCCAGGCCAGGCCAGGCCAGGCCAGGCCAGGCCAGGCCAGGCCAGGCCAGGCCAGGCCAGGCCAGGCCAGGCCAGGCCAGGCCAGGCCAGGCCAGGCCAGGCCAGGCCAGGCCAGGCCAGGCCAGGCCAGGCCAGGCCAGGCCAGGCCAGGCCAGGCCAGGCCAGGCCAGGCCAGGCCAGGCCAGGCCAGGCCAGGCCAGGCCAGGCCAGGCCAGGCCAGGCCAGGCCAGGCCAGGCCAGGCCAGGCCAGGCCAGGCCAGGCCAGGCCAGGCCAGGCCAGGCCAGGCCAGGCCAGGCCAGGCCAGGCCAGGCCAGGCCAGGCCAGGCCAGGCCAGGCCAGGCCAGGCCAGGCCAGGCCAGGCCAGGCCAGGCCAGGCCAGGCCAGGCCAGGCCAGGCCAGGCCAGGCCAGGCCAGGCCAGGCCAGGCCAGGCCAGGCCAGGCCAGGCCAGGCCAGGCCAGGCCAGGCCAGGCCAGGCCAGGCCAGGCCAGGCCAGGCCAGGCCAGGCCAGGCCAGGCCAGGCCAGGCCAGGCCAGGCCAGGCCAGGCCAGGCCAGGCCAGGCCAGGCCAGGCCAGGCCAGGCCAGGCCAGGCCAGGCCAGGCCAGGCCAGGCCAGGCCAGGCCAGGCCAGGCCAGGCCAGGCCAGGCCAGGCCAGGCCAGGCCAGGCCAGGCCAGGCCAGGCCAGGCCAGGCCAGGCCAGGCCAGGCCAGGCCAGGCCAGGCCAGGCCAGGCCAGGCCAGGCCAGGCCAGGCCAGGCCAGGCCAGGCCAGGCCAGGCCAGGCCAGGCCAGGCCAGGCCAGGCCAGGCCAGGCCAGGCCAGGCCAGGCCAGGCCAGGCCAGGCCAGGCCAGGCCAGGCCAGGCCAGGCCAGGCCAGGCCAGGCCAGGCCAGGCCAGGCCAGGCCAGGCCAGGCCAGGCCAGGCCAGGCCAGGCCAGGCCAGGCCAGGCCAGGCCAGGCCAGGCCAGGCCAGGCCAGGCCAGGCCAGGCCAGGCCAGGCCAGGCCAGGCCAGGCCAGGCCAGGCCAGGCCAGGCCAGGCCAGGCCAGGCCAGGCCAGGCCAGGCCAGGCCAGGCCAGGCCAGGCCAGGCCAGGCCAGGCCAGGCCAGGCCAGGCCAGGCCAGGCCAGGCCAGGCCAGGCCAGGCCAGGCCAGGCCAGGCCAGGCCAGGCCAGGCCAGGCCAGGCCAGGCCAGGCCAGGCCAGGCCAGGCCAGGCCAGGCCAGGCCAGGCCAGGCCAGGCCAGGCCAGGCCAGGCCAGGCCAGGCCAGGCCAGGCCAGGCCAGGCCAGGCCAGGCCAGGCCAGGCCAGGCCAGGCCAGGCCAGGCCAGGCCAGGCCAGGCCAGGCCAGGCCAGGCCAGGCCAGGCCAGGCCAGGCCAGGCCAGGCCAGGCCAGGCCAGGCCAGGCCAGGCCAGGCCAGGCCAGGCCAGGCCAGGCCAGGCCAGGCCAGGCCAGGCCAGGCCAGGCCAGGCCAGGCCAGGCCAGGCCAGGCCAGGCCAGGCCAGGCCAGGCCAGGCCAGGCCAGGCCAGGCCAGGCCAGGCCAGGCCAGGCCAGGCCAGGCCAGGCCAGGCCAGGCCAGGCCAGGCCAGGCCAGGCCAGGCCAGGCCAGGCCAGGCCAGGCCAGGCCAGGCCAGGCCAGGCCAGGCCAGGCCAGGCCAGGCCAGGCCAGGCCAGGCCAGGCCAGGCCAGGCCAGGCCAGGCCAGGCCAGGCCAGGCCAGGCCAGGCCAGGCCAGGCCAGGCCAGGCCAGGCCAGGCCAGGCCAGGCCAGGCCAGGCCAGGCCAGGCCAGGCCAGGCCAGGCCAGGCCAGGCCAGGCCAGGCCAGGCCAGGCCAGGCCAGGCCAGGCCAGGCCAGGCCAGGCCAGGCCAGGCCAGGCCAGGCCAGGCCAGGCCAGGCCAGGCCAGGCCAGGCCAGGCCAGGCCAGGCCAGGCCAGGCCAGGCCAGGCCAGGCCAGGCCAGGCCAGGCCAGGCCAGGCCAGGCCAGGCCAGGCCAGGCCAGGCCAGGCCAGGCCAGGCCAGGCCAGGCCAGGCCAGGCCAGGCCAGGCCAGGCCAGGCCAGGCCAGGCCAGGCCAGGCCAGGCCAGGCCAGGCCAGGCCAGGCCAGGCCAGGCCAGGCCAGGCCAGGCCAGGCCAGGCCAGGCCAGGCCAGGCCAGGCCAGGCCAGGCCAGGCCAGGCCAGGCCAGGCCAGGCCAGGCCAGGCCAGGCCAGGCCAGGCCAGGCCAGGCCAGGCCAGGCCAGGCCAGGCCAGGCCAGGCCAGGCCAGGCCAGGCCAGGCCAGGCCAGGCCAGGCCAGGCCAGGCCAGGCCAGGCCAGGCCAGGCCAGGCCAGGCCAGGCCAGGCCAGGCCAGGCCAGGCCAGGCCAGGCCAGGCCAGGCCAGGCCAGGCCAGGCCAGGCCAGGCCAGGCCAGGCCAGGCCAGGCCAGGCCAGGCCAGGCCAGGCCAGGCCAGGCCAGGCCAGGCCAGGCCAGGCCAGGCCAGGCCAGGCCAGGCCAGGCCAGGCCAGGCCAGGCCAGGCCAGGCCAGGCCAGGCCAGGCCAGGCCAGGCCAGGCCAGGCCAGGCCAGGCCAGGCCAGGCCAGGCCAGGCCAGGCCAGGCCAGGCCAGGCCAGGCCAGGCCAGGCCAGGCCAGGCCAGGCCAGGCCAGGCCAGGCCAGGCCAGGCCAGGCCAGGCCAGGCCAGGCCAGGCCAGGCCAGGCCAGGCCAGGCCAGGCCAGGCCAGGCCAGGCCAGGCCAGGCCAGGCCAGGCCAGGCCAGGCCAGGCCAGGCCAGGCCAGGCCAGGCCAGGCCAGGCCAGGCCAGGCCAGGCCAGGCCAGGCCAGGCCAGGCCAGGCCAGGCCAGGCCAGGCCAGGCCAGGCCAGGCCAGGCCAGGCCAGGCCAGGCCAGGCCAGGCCAGGCCAGGCCAGGCCAGGCCAGGCCAGGCCAGGCCAGGCCAGGCCAGGCCAGGCCAGGCCAGGCCAGGCCAGGCCAGGCCAGGCCAGGCCAGGCCAGGCCAGGCCAGGCCAGGCCAGGCCAGGCCAGGCCAGGCCAGGCCAGGCCAGGCCAGGCCAGGCCAGGCCAGGCCAGGCCAGGCCAGGCCAGGCCAGGCCAGGCCAGGCCAGGCCAGGCCAGGCCAGGCCAGGCCAGGCCAGGCCAGGCCAGGCCAGGCCAGGCCAGGCCAGGCCAGGCCAGGCCAGGCCAGGCCAGGCCAGGCCAGGCCAGGCCAGGCCAGGCCAGGCCAGGCCAGGCCAGGCCAGGCCAGGCCAGGCCAGGCCAGGCCAGGCCAGGCCAGGCCAGGCCAGGCCAGGCCAGGCCAGGCCAGGCCAGGCCAGGCCAGGCCAGGCCAGGCCAGGCCAGGCCAGGCCAGGCCAGGCCAGGCCAGGCCAGGCCAGGCCAGGCCAGGCCAGGCCAGGCCAGGCCAGGCCAGGCCAGGCCAGGCCAGGCCAGGCCAGGCCAGGCCAGGCCAGGCCAGGCCAGGCCAGGCCAGGCCAGGCCAGGCCAGGCCAGGCCAGGCCAGGCCAGGCCAGGCCAGGCCAGGCCAGGCCAGGCCAGGCCAGGCCAGGCCAGGCCAGGCCAGGCCAGGCCAGGCCAGGCCAGGCCAGGCCAGGCCAGGCCAGGCCAGGCCAGGCCAGGCCAGGCCAGGCCAGGCCAGGCCAGGCCAGGCCAGGCCAGGCCAGGCCAGGCCAGGCCAGGCCAGGCCAGGCCAGGCCAGGCCAGGCCAGGCCAGGCCAGGCCAGGCCAGGCCAGGCCAGGCCAGGCCAGGCCAGGCCAGGCCAGGCCAGGCCAGGCCAGGCCAGGCCAGGCCAGGCCAGGCCAGGCCAGGCCAGGCCAGGCCAGGCCAGGCCAGGCCAGGCCAGGCCAGGGCCAGGCC